>CAUYQG010089402.1:0-10592 GCA_963574415.1 Tarsius wallacei
TGGTGGTGGGTATCTATCTGAGGATGGGGAGACACCTCTTATCAACAAGGGTACCTGAACGAAATATTTTTGTATGCCTAACCCCTAACTGTACCCCACAATAACATAATAAAATAAAATAAAATAAAAAAATAAAAAAAAAGATCTAAAAATCTGCCTCCCACATGACCTCTCAATCTCCCTACTGGGAATATAACTGGAGAAAATCAAATCACTTTATGAAAAAGATACCTACACACGCATGTTTATTGCAGCATTGTTCACAATAGCAAAAACATGGAACCAACTCTGCTGCCCATCAAAAGAGGTCTGGATAAAAAAAACGTTGTACATATGGATGGTGGAATATTATGCAGCCATAAAGAAGGACAAAATTATGAACTTCTCAGCAACTTGGATGAACTTAAAGTTTATAATACTGAGTGATCTATCACAGAAACAAAAAACTGAGTATCACATGTTCTCACTCATAAGCAGACCTTGAACAACTATTGTAATACTCTATAAAAATGATTGGCAGTAGTGGGAAACTGCCAGGGGAGGGTTAGGGAAGGATTGGCAGCAGTGGGAAACTGCTACTGGGTGAGGGGGTATACCTCATCAACAAGGGTACCTGCATAATGAACATTTGTATACCTAACCCTAAATTGTACCCCGCATATTTATAATAAAAAATTTTTCAAAATTAAAAAAGAAGTTTTACATATTTGAAAAAACAGAATCCCTTTAGGTTATGAGTGAAATTAAAAATTCTAAACTAAATTCCACTGCTAAATATCATTTAAAATGATCGGTAATGAAGAGATACAAATAAATATACATATCCTAAGCCTAATATTTCTCAGAAGCAAATAGAAGCCTGAATTAGAGTTCTTTATAACTTTTAGGAATCAGGCAGTTAAAATATTAAAGTAAGTACAAGTTAGTACTTTTGGAAGTAACCACAACTTTTATCTATGTTACTTTATTCTTTTAGCACTTTATCAGTTGTGCTAAGGTTATATGTACCTAAATATATAAATGTATTAAGTACTTTAAAAGAATTATTTCCTATGTTCAAATAAAATTCAATGCAAACCTTCCCAAAAAAGGGTAATTCCACAGAGTACATAAGTCTTTTTTTTTTCCCTCTTAACATCTTAAACATTTCATTCCATTCTCTCCTTGCTTACACTGTTTCTGAAAAGAAGTCACACATAATTCTTATCTTTGCTAATTTATAGGTAAACTTTTATTTTCCTTTGACTTCTTTAAGAATTTTTTCTTTATATTTGATTTTGTGTAACTTGAAAATGATATGCCAAGGTGTTGTTTTTTTGGCATTTATCTTGCTTGGTGTTCTCTGTGCTTTCTGGATCTGTAGTTTGATGTCTGATATTAATTCAGGAGAATTCTTAGTTGTTACTGTTTCAAATATCTCTTCTGTGTCTGTTTTATTCTTCTTCTCTTTCTCCCATTTTCATTATGTGCTTTGTACACCTTCTGTATTTGTTTCACTATCTTAGATATTCTGCTCCGTTGTAGGGTTTTGTTTGCTTGTTTTAGTTTTGGTTTTCTCTTTGATTTTCAGTTTTGGAGGTTCCTATTGAAATATCCTTAAGGTCAGAGAGTCTTCACTCAGCTTTGGCCAGTCTACTAATAAATACATCAAATAAACACACTAAAAAACACATTCTTCATCTCTGTTACATTGTTATTGTTCTCTGACATTTCTTTTTGGCTCTTCCTTAGAATTTCCATGTTTTTGCTTATATTTCCCATCTGTTCTACTTTAACCATTAGAGCCCCAAGCATATTAACTATAGCTATTTAAATTTCAACTCTGATAATTCCAACTTTTCTGCTATAACTGAGTTTGGTTTTGATGCTTGTTTTCCTCTCTTCAGATTTTTTTGTGCCTCATAGTATGTCTTACAACTTTTTCTTGATAGCTATACATAATGTAAAAGGAACTGCTGTAAATGGACCTTTAGTAATTTAGTGATAAACTATGCGGGAAGAGGGGGTGTTCTATAGTTTTATATTTGATCTCAGTCTTTTAGTGAGTCTAGAACTCTGAATTGTGACGCTCACACATACTTCTCAGTTGCCTCACCCCCTTAGGTTGGACAGGATGGCTAATGTAGGCTAGAAGGGGGTGTTTCCAATATCCAACATGGAAGACCAGAGAGGAGGATCTGAAGTTTAGTATTTTTCTTCCTTTACGTGGAAAGCAAGAGCCAGCAGGAGGTGTTAGGCTCTGGTAAAAGCCCAGGTCACTTAGTCTCTAATAAAGGCCCAACATGTTAGGCTTTAGTTAACTAGTTTCTCCTGAGAGCAGACCTGCTAAGAAAACAGAATATTTTAACATATATTAAAAATGTTATTTTTTCCTCTGCCCCTGCAGGAAGTATGAGATTATTTCCTCCAATATGAACTGTGAGAGCCTGATGAGTTCCTGGAGGTAAACCTCATAAATATGTGGGTACCCTCACTATGACTGGGTTCCTCTGGAGTTTCTAACTCACAGACTGGTCTACACTGAGCCTCCAGCAATTTGTCAATTACAGTTCAGGTTTTCTGATCTCATCACTGATTCCCACAGAGGTTGCTGCTCTTGGGTTTATGTTCCAGTACATTGTAATTCACTGTATTCATCAATCTCTCTAGGTAGTGGTTTGCCCTGTGACTTCACTTCTCTGATAGATCCAAGGAACATTGTTAATTTTTCTATTTGTATACCTTTTTACTTATTGTTAGAAGCAAGTGGCAACTTCCAAGCTTCTTACATGCCAGTCTAGAAAACAGAATGACTCTTCCAAGATTTTAATTCCTAAACAGCAGTAACAACTGAAAACTAAAATGTATTACTGTGTTCTGAATATTTAATTGTCATTACCTTCTTTGATCTCACACCGATCATATGAGTGGGAAACTATTTTATAAACTTGATTTTTTTTATATGTGAGAAAACGAAGATTTAGAGAAGGTGATTTTCATAAGGTCTCATAGCTGTAAAATGGCAGAGGTGTGAGTCAATAAAACCACAACTCAAGCTCTTTACCACTACCCTAACAACCTCCCACTCCCATTTAGTCACAAGTGTACAGTAGTAGATCAGGTTGTACATTGCACAACTCTAGGGAGCACTATTTTCTTTGTGAATACTCCTCAAAGTTGAGCCACATACAGCCTGCACAACCTTATGTGGTGTCTGCATATGCTCCTGGATATTTGTCTCCATCATCTTTTACTAGTTCAGCCCATCATTTTCATAGAGTTTTCTCTATCTACTATAGCGTGTACTATTTTCTTTTTCCACAGTTTCAATTGATATACATGCAATAAAGTATAGTCTGATTGGGATCACAAAACTAACATGAAATTTGATCTCTTGGTCAGCAAAGATTCTCTAATATTTCTCTAGTAGACTCCCAAGCACCCAAGCCAGTACTGGGCAAAAAACAGGGCATAATAAAAGCAAAATAACTGATTTCACGATCCTCTAGGAAAACCACTGTAAATCATATAAAGAGATCTTTCAGAATTTAGGGAAATACTTTGTAAAAGATGTTAAACATATTTCAGCTATAAAATGAAATTCAATGTAGTGGGTGGCTGTTCCGCAAATGAGCCAGTGCAGCTACCTAGTACCTGTGCTGATGAAAATTTAAACTAAAGTTCATTTGCTCCAGGTCTATAGAGAAGCAGAAATGAAATGATTTGCGCTTGTATGAATATTCAATTTTGCGATCTCCTGGCCCAACCATGACACAAATTACTAAGAGTTTTAAAAATGATTTAGGAATATGATTATCAAAATTCCTAGAATAAATCAAATACAGTGATAAGAATAAAAATAAGATTGTAAATTCCGCATGCTATTTTCATATAGTTTATTTCCATTTGCAGATTTCTGTCCAATTCTAAGCATCTACAATTGTGATTCCCCATATACAGGTGGCAAGACTAAGGTTCAGAGATGGGTGATCTGTTTAGGATGAGTGATGAAGTGGGGAAAACACTGTCATCCAACCTTTTGTCAACCTCCAATAATTTTTTTGGAAAAAAAGTGTTCCACATCTGGACTCTTCAATTTTCTGTTAGCACAATAGCCTGTGCTGAGCCGGTTTTAGGAGGAACATAATATACTGAGTGGATAATAACTACTGTGGAGAGATGCAAAACGACTTTTTTGTTGTGTGACTCATGAGACGCACACACACACACACACACACACACAAATTCGGTTAAACAAAGGAGAATCTGTTGAGATTTATCAGCCAGTAAATACAGCCTTCTAACTAGCTACTTACTTCATTTAAGAAAATAAATGGATGTAAAGCTGTGTATTTTTCTACAGGACATGAGAACTGCAACTAGACCAAGAAGAGGTGGAAAGAAAGAGACAGAAGACCTGACCAGGGGTCAACAGAATGTCTCTTTATGGCAGGCTAAAGTCTTTAAGGAATTATGTGGCAATTTTATCCTTTCTAGGAGCTGGTAGGTATGCAAATCCTGGTCAGCTTCTTCAGATTCCATAGCTCCCCTGTTGCTCAGAGCATCAAAGTTGTTAATGTGGGAAAGAAACATTTTCTTAAATTACTGTGAATCATTTTGTTGGAGATAGTGTAACTACCAGTAATTTTCAGATCAATTTACATGATATTTCACTAATTTTATGCGGCTCCTTATTGCTCCTCCACTTGACTGCACTAATAACATGGGCCCTTACAATTAAAACTTTTCATCTTCTCCGATCTCATCTTTCCAATGGTTATATATTGAGACGTCTCCTGTAGAATCAAATGTTTAACCACTCTCCTGCCACAGCTCAGAGTCTCTCATTGAAAGTCTTAACTTCAAGCAGGCATAAGGAATAGATGGAAATGAACCAAGTCCTCTTATTACCCCATTTATCCCTTCAGGTTCTTCATATAATCAACATTTATTCCACAAACCTCTGCCTCAGCCCTGTGATATAGACAGGAAATGTGATGGCTAATACTGCTTAATTGTAAATGAGGTAGCTTTTCTTGAGCTTTCCTTTTGAAACAGCAATAAAAATTCAAGAACCAACACATTAGTAGCATACATCTATTTTGCTGCTCATAATTGCTCTCTGGTTCATTCATTCATTCAATAGACATTATGGATGTTTTTCAGGTTTCTATGCTAACTTCTGAGAATGGAGAGAGAAAAGAGAGTAGGCTTTTGGTCATGAAGAAATCATATAGAAGAGACATGATCCATGACCAAGATTAAGACAAGACATATTCAAAAAGAATATGTGTGAACATAGGACAAAGGCAGCCATCATTCATGGAGTTCTTACTACTCTATTCCAATCGTTCTTCTATCTTATTTATTCCTGACTCCCAAGAAAAGAGAGAGAGAGAGAGAGAGAAAGAGAGAGAGAGAGAGCGCAAAAAGGTAGATATTATCTCTATGCTATACATGGGAACGAAAATAAATTTTCTAATGTTTCACATCTAAAAAAGTCACAAATGAGATCCAAATACGAAAATATGTTGCTGCTTTCATTATTTTGTGCTATCCTCTAATTTAAATGGCATGTGATTATTTTTTTCCACCCTTTCTTCCCTAGCACAGACCATCATATTATTTCTGGTTATTTGTCAAGCTTTCTAGTTTAGGGCTTAGGGAACTGATCAGGGCTTGGAGAACTGTCTTAGAGAAGGTAGAGGATATTAGAGCTTGAAGAATGAAGTTCAGACCTAAAACTAACTACAAACTCTGATGTTTATTTTCACTGGGCTCAAGATTATTTGTCTCACAACGGAAAAAAAACAAACAAACTTATCTTTTATTTCTTCTTTAGCATTGTTCTTGTCCATCTCATTCATATGCTCTTATGGGAGCATATCAGCTATCTGTTACCACATATCTCTCCAAAACTCAGTGGCTTAAAATAATATTACTCAGCTCAAACCTTAACTGTGGGTCAGTGACTTAGGCTGGGCTCCCTCCCATGCCTGGAAGTTTACTGAGGTCAGCTTGCTTAGGACGATTTCATCTAAGCAATGTTCAGGATGACTTGGCTATGCTCCCTGTGACTCATCCTCCAATGAGCTGACCTAATATGTTCTTGTGGTTCAGGCGGGGAGCAAGAGCAGACGTGGAAATGTGCATGCACTTTTTCAAGCCAGCTGCTTGCATTGCAGCATGTCACATCCTACTGGTCAAAGCAAATCACATGGCACACTCAGTGTCAAGGGGAAGAGAGAAACTCTAGCAGTTAAAGAAATAGCTACAAAGTCAGGTTGCAAAGGGCATGAATGTAGAGAGGAGAGTGAAATCAAGGCCATTAAAACAATCCAGCTGGGCTCAGTGGCTCAGCCTGTAATCCCAGCGCCTTGGGAGGCTGAGGTGAATGGATTGCCTGAGCCAGCGGGTTCGAGACCCGCCTGGGCAACTTGGCGAGACCTCGTCTCTACAATAAATCAAAAAATGAGCCGGGTGTGGTAGCGCTCGCCTGTGAAGGCTGAGGTGGAAGGATCACCAGAGCCCAGCAGGTCGAGGCTGCGGTGGCCGGGAGCAGCCACTGCACTCCAGTCTGGGCGACGGAGTGAGACTCCAACTCAAAAAAAAAAAAAAAAAATCCATCTGCCACTAGGGCTAAAGTGAACTTCTGACCAGAAGGGTATACACATCTTAGGTTTCATGTATCAATTTAACTAAACAAATATTCTTTTTCTTAAACAGAGCAGGTGAAAAAGAAACTTTAAAAAAAATACTATAGATGGTCATTCTACAGATCAGCCTCTACTTGTAATTCCCTATCAAAGTTTTGATTTATTATCATTGGATTATCATTCTCTTTTACTCAAGAAATTAAAGGTTCAGTAATCAAAGCTTGAGATTCTCTAATTACAATGTCTATTATGGCATAATATAATGTATATAAAAAGTAATATAAAGTACTTGTATTGTTATTTTTATAGTATCTATAATATTATACTATTTCGTACAATTTATTAAATCATTACTGCATGTCAACCTCTGCATTGTTTCTTTTTCTCACTTAGTGAAGTATATGCTACTATTCCAATTTTATGGATAAGAAAACTGAGACCCAAAGCTAGATTTAAATTTATATCTGCCTAATTTGAAAGTAACATCTGTAGTCAATGTGCATTTTTAACTCTTGATTTCACCAAATTCCTTTACATTAAGGTTTGGGCAATGTCATCCCTTTTTCTTTATTTTGACTTTCTCTTCTAATTCAACCCATATAACAGCTCATATTACTCCCCTGTATTTGATCCAAGAATGGATCACTATCCCCTATGCTTCAGTCCCAAACTTCAGGCATTTTTGATTCACTTACAAAATAAGGTATCTTATCTACTAATCTTTCCTGTACCTATGCTCCAAGCTGAACAATATGCATTGGGATTTCAATTTACTTCATACACTAACCATCTCATCAGGAATTTTCTTGGAGTTCTCTTTGCCCCAATTTTTTCTTTCATCAGAAATTCTGTATATAATAAAGTCCTATCCATATTTCAAGCCTGCATATAAGACATGTTTTACTAGGAATATTTTAATCCATTTTTATAGCATAAACTAGACTTCATTCACAGAAAATCATTTTGAATATTGGCTAGAAACACTCACTGAGTATCAATAAGTAGTCCAAGTCAAGAATGTTTCAACTATGTGTGGAATACCACTGTTCCTCTACAAAGTTAAACTTAAAAAAAATTTAAAGACAAAAAAGAAAAGTTTCAATAAACTTTTCAAGAAAAGTTCCAGTAAATTATCTCTACAAAATTAGTCAGGCAAAACAAAGTTTGCATTTTGTTTATACCTTTTTATTCAAACATATAAGGCCCAGCAGTCTGTTACATTCTTCCAAAATAAGTCCACAGGAAAGAGAAAAGTCAAAGGATGTCTCTAACGGGATACCAAATTAGCACATGGAAAAAAGCAAACATGTGCTGCTCATTATGAATTGTTAATGGCCTGTTTACTGCTGAAGCTGTCACAGAAAACAAGAGAGTCTGGTAAGTCAATAATTTATTTCAGTCTGTGGAATTAATTAGGAAGACAATTAAATAATTGTGGAAAAGCAAAAAATATGTTTGGATATTTTGTTTTTAAAACTCAGTGATGTTTTACATGGTATTTGGATACTGCTTGAGAGGGGGAAAAGAGGTAGGAGGCAGAAAGGGAATAAACTTTCTAGATGTTTCTCTATTATAAGATGAGGACAAACTCCACTTTCTGGAAAGTCTTTCAAAGAAATTTCACTGAGTTGCATTAATCCCTAAGAATATTTAAACAATTTTACATTTTATGTAAGATCTGATGGACAAGTAGGCTGTGGCTTGGATTTTTGCTCCATTTTGAGGTTATGCAATGAATCAGTGATCTTTCAGTATTGCATCTGCCCATGTGAATATCAACAGTAGATCCAAATTAAAAGTAAGACTTTCATTTATAATAAGTAAATTTTAGAACAACTGTCTTTATAGACCTCACATCACTTCACAAGACTATTTTAAGGGGATAATAAGATTTAAACAGAAATAAAAATCATTAAAGTAGCATTTTTTTTGTGCTGGAATTATAACTGTCATATCTGTTCCAATGATACTATTTCCATGCCTTAGTACTCACCTACACAAATGGAGAAAGGATTTGGTGATCTCTTTGCAGGAAATTATTCTTTATAAGAAGGTGTGCTGCATAGGTTGGACTTGGCTATGGGCTGTACCGATGACTATATAATTCTACTAGGCACTGATGGTTCTTCCCATTATAGGTGTCTACCTGCAAACTTTTTCCTTGGATGGACACTTTTTTGTTAAATCAATATAGAGAAATCTATAGGTACAAGAAATAAAATCTTAAAAATTGCATTTTTATTCTAGAAAGTTTAAAACTTTCCACTTACAAGATTATTTTCCACTACTAAAATGGCTTCTTCATCTTGACTTTTTACTATTCTGTTATTACCTGCTTTTATGAAGAGTAATAAAGAAGTCAACTCTAAAATGTGCCTTATTATTTGGACACTTATAGATAAAAAAATTAAAACTCAAATTCATCATCATCATCATCATCATCATCATCATCATCTTGGAAGGAAAACTTTAGAACTTCCTATTGCTGCCTGTCTGAAGCTCTAGACTTCCTCATCCGTAACCAATCAAGCCAGTTCATGGTGTAGACACTCACAAGAAGAACTCAGGATTTGAGGACTAGAAAAATACCAGAGAAACAGTGTGACCAGAAAAAAAACTCAATCATTCAAACTGGTCTGGTACTTGTGACCTAAATCTGAAGCACATGGTGAAAGATGAGACTTGAAGAAGAAAAGCTGGAGTCCAAGAAGAAGGAAGAAGCCATGATTTCCAAATAACCTTAGGTTCACACCTTCTGATGAACAGCATGGTTTTAGATGTTGAGAACTAAACCTACTGATGATAAGAATCCAGAAACCCAGCTTGACCAAAAGGGGCATGACTCTTATACCCCAGCCTCCCTATTAACCTGATCTCAAACTGAGCAACATTTTTTGTTTGTTTCCCTGGATGAAAAAAGTCCTCAAAGGGAAACATATTGTCAATGTGGAAGAGGTAAAACAAAACAGCAGACACAGTAAAAGGCATCAAAATTTATGAGTTCATAAACTGTTTTTAGTGGTGAAAAAGAAGCTTAATAGGTGTATTGCATCAAACGAAGAGTACTTTGAAGATGACTGAAATTTAATCATGTAAGAATAAATACCCAATTTTTAATAAATAAATTCAGGTTTTGGGGGGACCCTTCATATATACATACACAAACATACATACATATATGTGTGTGTATATATATAATTTTAGCAATGTATTTACAGGTGTAAATCCTCATCATTTGGTTGAGAGTATTAGATGCTCATAAATTACTGCTGCATTATTCCTATTATTATCTATCTGAGTTGAGGAAAAAAACATTTGCTGAAAAGAAAAAAGAAATCAGCAATGAGAGAGAAAGAAGTAATCAGGAGCTGTTTTCCGAGTTTTGTTCTTTAGATATCAGGCTTCTGTGGGGGAATGGGGTGGAGATGGGAAGTTTCCACAAGGCCAGCTGGCTGGTAAACACTTTCTCTGAGCACTGGAAACTTCAGGGCAGTCAAGAAGGACCAATTCAACTGGAAGCCACCTAACAAAACTACATGCTTTAGAATTTCACTCGCCTGAATTTACTGGACTGGATGGTTTCTTAAATTCCCTTTAAGGCTCTTCTTCTATAGCCACTGAGTTGCCCAGCCTGGAATCTAGGATGATCTCAGGCCTGGCCCAGCTTTGTAGAATCTGTTTCAATTCAAACAGAGCATGTAGCTGTAGTTATCCAAGCCAGAAGCTCTAAAAATTTGCCAGCAGATGGATGCTGGTCTACAACTTAAATTAGCATCAGTCCTCTCTGGTGAAAGCAAATCATTATTTTGTATTATTTTCCTCTTCTTCTTCTTCTTCTTCTTCTTCTTCTTCTTCTTCTTCTTCTTCTTCTTCTTCTTCTTCATCTCCTCTTCTTCTTCTTTTGCTAAGAACCCATTTATTTAATTAAAAAGTCATTTGATGAAAATACATTTAGAT
>CAUYQG010089410.1:0-17543 GCA_963574415.1 Tarsius wallacei
GCAGCGGCCGCTCCCGGCCACCCCAGCCTCGACCCGCTAGGCTCCGGCGATCCTTCCGCCTCAGCCTTCCAAGTAGCTGGAACTACAGGCGCGCGCTACCACGCCCGGCTGATTTTTTGATTTATTATAGAGATGAGGTCTTGCTTGCCCAGGCGGGTCTCGAACCTGCAGGCTCAAGCAATCTACTCACCTCAGCCTCCCAAAGGCTCGGGATTACAGGCTGAGCCACCAAGCCCGGCTCCAGAAGGTTTTCAATTGACTCTGCTTAAATCCATCAAATGAATCACTATCTATTGTAGTTATAGCTCTACAAAATGAATTTCATAGATAATAATACTTAAAAATTAAAATTATTCCTTGATTAATAGGCTGCAGAATGAATGTTTTGCTAGAAGACATGAAAACAACATTAATCTCCTTGTACATCTCCAAGAGATTTTGGGTGACCAAGTGCATTGTTAATGAAAAGTGATATTTTGAAAGGAATATACACACACACACACACACACACACACACACACACACACACACACACACATATATATTCTGAACAGTAGTTCTCAACAGTAGCCTTAAAATGTTCAGAAAACCATGTTGTAAACAGATGTGCTATCATCCAGGCTTTTTTGTTCCATTTATAGAGTATAAGCAGAGCAGATTTAGCACAATTTTTAAGGGCCCTAGGATTTTCAGAATTGTTATTGAGCATTGGCTTAAAATTTGTCATCAACTGTACTAGCTGCTAACAAACGTTGGTCGGTCATTTGAAGCTTTGAAGCCAGGCATTGACTTCCTTTCTCTAGACATTAAAGTCCTGGATGGCATCTTCTTGCAATATAAGACTGTTTTACTTGGAAATCTGCTGTTTAGTGTAGTCATTTTCATCAATTATATTCACTAGATGTTCTAGATAACTTGATACAGCTTCTACATCAGCACTTACTGCTTCACTTTGCACTATTTTGCTATGGAGATGGTTTTTTTCCCTAAACCTCATCAACCAACCTCTGCTAGCTTCCAACTTTTCTTCAGCTTTCAACCTCTCTCTGCATTCATAGAATTGAAGGAAGTTAGGGCCTTGTTCTAGATTAGGCTTTAGCTTAAGGGAATTCATGGCTCGTTTGATCTAACCAGACCAATGAAACTTTTTCCATATAAGCAATAAAGCTGTTTTGCTTTCTTATCATTTGTATGTTCACAAGAGTAGCACTTTTAATTTCCTTTAAGAACTTTTTATTTGCATTCACAACCTGGCTAACTGCAGCAAGACACCTGCTTGAGTCATTGTGCTTGGCAGCTTAACCATTTCTAGCTTTTGATTTAAACTGAGAGTTGTACAACTCTACCTTTCACTTGAAAACTTGGAGGTCATTGAAGGGTTATTAAATATTATTTTGTCTCAGAGACTTCAGAGGCCTGAGGATAAGAAAAGAGATGGAGGAATCTCCTGCTGGTGTAACAGAGCACACACATTTATTGGTTAAGGTTTTGTCTTATATGAGTACAGTTCATAGTACACCCCCAAATTACAACAGTTACATCAAAGATAATATTTTTAGAAAGTTTAGAATATTATGGGAATTATCAAAATGCAACACAAAGTAAGCACATGCTGTTGGAAAAATGGTGCTAATAGACTGCATGAAGCAGGGTTGACTCTAACCTCCAATTTAGAAAAAACCCCAATACCTGCAAAGGGCAATAAAGTGAAGCACAAAAGAATGAGGTGTACTTGTACATGTATGTACATGCACACTAATATACATTTTTCTATGCAACTGTTATTTTTCTCTAGGTATTCTAAGGCTATGATTTTGTAATGTTTTCTCTTTTGTTTTGCTTTTCAATTTACATGTGAGCAAAAGATAAATTTTCTATATATTAGATACCACAATTTTAGGATTTTTGTTTTTCAAATGCAAGTTCAAATATCAAAAATTCTTCTTTCTCACAATCTACTGAAGTATTTTACTTGATTTATTGGTATAGTGGTTCTTTATGTTGTAAAGACTTTCACGAAGTGGAAAAATCATCTAGTATATCATTTCAAATGGTATACAAGTAACTGGCGAAATGTAATTTTGTCTGATATGACACCAGTTTAGTTACTTTTAATTATTTCCATTCACATTTTAAAAATAGTAGTTGAATAGTAATACTCTCAAATCAAGATATTATTTTTAGGGACATTAGAAGGTTAGGATTCATTTTTCATGACTGCTTAGTCTTACTTGAATAGAAATAATGACCTTTATAAATCTGAAAGCTTCTGCCCTTGAATATAACCAATCCCTATCTGTGATAATACAAAATATTCACCATTTCAATATTTTCTTCTTAATATAAATCAGGTTATTATATTTCAGACATACTTCAGGTTTCAGATTCTTAAAATATTACCTTACCTAATGATTCTCTCAGGTATCATAGAGCTGTGTCAATTCTAAATTTGTTTCAAGATGAGAAGAGGAATATTCCTTTCACTAAATGTTGCACACTGTTACGGGTGTTCATATCAGGGTTCCTTGGGCACAAAGTATAAGAATTTTATCAATGATTTATGCACACTATGTTACATAGTAATCTTAGTAGTAATCAGTCTCAGGATGTATAACAAGTGTCTGGGTGTCTGGGTCAAGAAGGCTTTAAATAATACAACAAGCTGTACATAGAGAACTGTAGCCTGTTGATTTTTATGCTTTATTACTGATTCCTTCTTATTTTGTCTTTTTTTTCTTATTTTAATATCATATTATTTCTCACAGTCATAGACGCCCTTATAGTCGATTCTGTCATTATTTTTCTTGCATCCTTTTTGCCAATCAGCTTTAGGCCAATGCTCTCCTACCGTGAACAGAGGTAGCTTTCTTTGTCTACGATAATTCATACAATTACTTATACCAGGAGATTCAAAATCATAGGGAAGGGGAGAAAATTGTCTTTGTAAAGTGGTTAGACCAGTGCCAAGGACATCATAGGCACTACATAAGTGCTTGTTATTAAATGATTAAATGCATACATGAATGAATTAATTAATGAGTGTATGAATCGAACTCCATCACAGATCTACTTTATTGAATCTACACTCCTGGACCAGCAAGTAGTTATAACAATAAAAATTACCATGTATATACTTTCTTAAAATAGAAACTATTTTTCTTGGCAAACCAATCAAATTTAAATTTGATACATAATTATATACTGGAGGCTTTCTCCCACCCATAGATTCATACTGGGTTTTTGACATCTGAAATTCTCCTTAGGGGAGAGTTTATTGCTGGCATAGTTATACCAGTGCTGCAGTTTCAACCTAGAAGCTGGTTATTTCCATACATAGTCCACAGCTCATAATTAATAGATCAAATTAATCATGAATTTATCTGATTAGTCAACTGCTCTGTAAATGCTTTAGAGAAAAGGACTATTATCCATCTCTTCACCGTAAATATGCATCATAATGGTCTGTACATTGTTAATAGTTAACAAAATACTTTTCTAATTGTACAGAAAAAAACAAGGAATTATAGCTCTTTATACTTTAAATTTATATTTTCAGTAAAAATCTAACACTCCTAGACTATTTAGACTTCATATCTGTCAACTAGTAGTCATTTTATTGATAATAAGTCTCCAGAAGTTCTATTTTCTATAGACATATATTTAAAGCCTCAGTTATGAGACTTAATTATAAGGAAGTATGCAAATCCTTCCTTGATGAAATTTACATGAATAGGGTTCCACAAAATATAGATTCCTTTCAAGAATTTTTTGTAATTCCTTTATAATTAGAACTTTAAAAAGATCCATGGTAAGAATTAGCAATTAAACAAAGAAAAACTTGAATATAGCTTAGCATTTGGTGGTAAAAATGCTTCTATTTAAGGTGCTAACCTTCTTGCATGTATGACTAAATAAACAGAAGGTGTTCTCCACATTTTTATGATGGATTTCACTTTGGTTTCTATTTTTTAAAAAAAAGGAAATATTGTAAGCTTTGAGGAAGTAAAAAAAAAAAGAGTTTAAACTAATAAAAAAAGTCTTTGTAGTCCTGCATAATGTTCATGTCATCAGTTAAATTAGATGTGACAGGACCAGTAAGTCTGGAGATTTTCACTACTAGTGTGATTGCCTTGAAGTATTTTGTCTCCTTAGGATCTCTTTGGCTGCATTTCCCAAGGAAGTTGACTCCATGTTAATCCTGTTGACTCTTTCACAGTGGTTTTAAATAGTCTGTGTCCAGCCCTAGGGAAGGGAATGCTTCTCTGAAGACTGCCAGCCCATTTAGCCACCCAGCCATCAACCTTCTCCTAGGAAAGAATGCTAATTACAACAAGAGATTGCTTATATCTTAACACAGCAGTGAGAGTTGAAAGAGTCAGTTACTTATTTAGGGATTGTGTATGAGGTTAAAGAGTATGCCCTCTCAAAGGTCTTTAAACCAAGAATTGCCACATTCAAAGAAGAAAAGGCTTGAAATGGTGATGAAGCAAGGCAACATATTTTCATCACCCATAACATAATCATACTTTATAAGCAAGCTGGTATTTGGTTAACATATAAGGATCTGGAACCTTTGTCATAAGACATTAGGTTCTCAGAATTCATTTGTTTGGCTCTGAAAATACTTCTTTATCTAATTTTAAAAATCACTTTATAAGTACCCTTTAAATGACTTGTCTTGGAATTACATACAGATCTAGATTTTAAACTTTACCCTGTTAGGCTAAAATGATGAAAATATTGGTATTGACTTATACACAATCTTTATCATTTATACAATGTTTAAAGTTGGTGTTTGATATAAATAGTAAATTCCCAATTTTCAATTTTCTGAGTCTGAAGGACATGA
Organism: Tarsius wallacei; assembly: GCA_963574415.1. Taxonomy (NCBI): domain Eukaryota; kingdom Metazoa; phylum Chordata; class Mammalia; order Primates; family Tarsiidae; genus Tarsius; species Tarsius wallacei. The sequence continues at coordinate 4,850 of CAUYQG010089410.1, forward strand.
GAATTTTAAATGACTAATTGTAAAATAAATTACTAATAAGAAAACATAAGTTTTATTAATAACCTAGATTAGAAATGTAATTATGGTTGACAACAGACTATAATTTTGAAGGAACACATTGCTTTTCAAAGGTAGAAAGTTTCCTGGAGAGAAATCCAGCTAGCAGAAAAAAGTATACGCTTGAAGACAATACTCTTATATTCCTTATTATTTAAATTAATTTAATTCTTATATTAATGACATGGTCATGGCTCAATTATCTGATTTCTCTAATTATACTTCCAGTATGAATATGAAATAATTATTTAGTAAGATCCAATTATTACTATGTAAAACATTAGCACATGGTTATAGTGCTCTCATTAATTTTACAGATCATTGATAAAGCATCTGGTTTCTAACAAATTTCTACTTGAAACTATTGCTTTTCCTCTTTAATTGTTTTGCTTTCTAAACTAATGAAATAAAACTGAAAGAGAATTCTCTTGGGATATATTCATAGAAAGCTTTTTAGTAAATAGTAATAATAGCAAGTTAGACTAAACTATTTGTAGGAAAAGGTAAAAGCTGATATTCCTTCCCAGGAGCTAGTTTTGAGCTAGGGAGCAATTTGAGATACTGTTGGTACATTCCAGAACTCCCCTTGGTCTTAATTAGAACAATTGAAAGAAACTGTTAATTTTGATCAGCTGGTGAAAAGCCCTGCTGTTGCAGTCAGTCATTTCTATAAAGTTCAACTTTCAAGTTCATAAGCAAAAGGGTTAGATTAAAGGATTTTTCCTCCCAGTAAATCATTAGCACAAATGCATCATTTCAAAATTAATACTTTAAGATTGAGCTGTATTTTAAGGTTATAGAGTTATTAGTTTAAAATGTGACACACAATGTATGAGTAATTCATTTCACAGTGGGTTGTATATTTTTTGTTTCCATATTTAGAATTAAATAGAATATTTTAATTTGTGGAAAATCCATCTATTGGGAACATGTGCTGGTATTCATGCTATGTATCTATATGATAATCAAAAATAGTTTGGGGTGGAACAAAAGTAATGTAGGGATGCCAGATGATATGTTAGAAAGGGCTACAGTGAAGGGGGAAAATAAAGTAGGAATGTGGTGGGTGAGGTGCTTTCAACAACTTTTCTGTTTGTAACGCAAAACCAAACCATGAGGCAGTGGGAAGAGAAAGTAAGATAAGACACAGTATACACAGTTACCCAGAGCAAAAAATGGCAACACAAGATTTCTCAACTGTCACATTGGGCAGATAGGCTGTAAATATGCCCACCAAAGAAATCTGAGATTGGTGATGGATAAATTCCAACTCTTGTTAATTTGCTTTTCTTTTCTATATGAATATTGATTACTTTTGCTAGACTGATGATCCCCAGGTTTGTGCACCTGGTACATACCAGATTCTCTGTTGGGATTCAGCAGGACAACATTGGAACTTCTGGGTTTATATTTTTTGCTTTCTCTCATATTTTTGTATGTTTTCTAATATGAATATTGTCTTAACATAGTAGTATATGCATATCTATGCACATTAAATAGATGAATAAAATAGTGCACATTTAAAAAGATTTGGAGACTGCTGATCTATAAAAAAATTATGTCTCCATAATCGTCCAGGTACCTTCAAGCCTAATAATTTATGATTCTAAACTTGTGATGGTGTGACTCTATATGTTTATATAGATAGTAAATTTTAAACAGTTTTATATTTGCATCACATGGAGGAAGACTTTCTAATAACTATTTAGCAATATCAATTAAATGCAAATTTCTACCATACACCTCCACTATCTTTCTAGCAATTTGGGTGGATATTTCACTTCAATCTTCGAATAGTGTGATTCTTGTTTAATCGCTATTGAGAGGGAATGTTTCCTAAGGGGCTACAGACATAGCTTCATTTGCGTACATAGCTCAGAAACTGTAGAAAACAAGGACAGTTGTTAAAAACCATTAGCATCTCCATAAGCATCCCTAAGTGGTACTAAGTAAGGAAGGGACAACGTAAAAAGCAGCAGCTACTGGATGAATCCACTTATAGAGGCTGAGAGGAAACAGATACTAGATACGAGAAGAAAGTGTACAAAACTACTCAGCTGTAAGCAGGAGGGAAGCTCACCACTGGGTAATCCCAATAACTGTTCCCATGGAAGCCAAATATTACCTCAATCAATATACATAATTTAGTTTTTCAGGCAGGGTAATACTAGTCTAACCGTAAGAATAGAATATCTCCTTCATTTTCTCTAGATGGAGGCTTAGGAGAACATGGGCTTTTGTGCAGAAAATTAACAAGAACTTGTTGGAATTGTCAGTCCACAGGTTCTCTATGTGCACATAAGTAGCTGTTAAGGCATGTATGATCCTTTTTGCTTTTCAGTGGTTAAAAGGATTTAAACCATGGCAACAGGGATCACATGGGGAGATTATTTGATACTGCTAAATCTTAGATGTATTCTCAGATTCTGGGATCTCTAAGTAATCCAGGAGTCTATTCTTTGGAAAACCAACCCAGGAGATTCTGATGCAGTTACTCACATAGCACTACAAACTTACTTTATTCCTATTTCTTATTCAAAACCTTTAGCAAGAGACATATTCTGAAATTCTGAATTTTATTTGAATTTCAGAAAGATAAATTGCACATATATCACATAATATGCCCAGCAGATTCTGGGATAGAGTGCCAATACCAGTCAAGGTCCAGTCAAGAAAAGAGAAAACTCTTGCTATGTGAAGGAAGCCAGATACAGAAAGACAAATAGTGCATGCTTTCTTATATACTGCACATTTACTACACTATAAGCATTTCAGTGATGAAAAACAAATAAATTTTGGAGTTCTAATGTACAGCATGGTGACTACTATGGTTGAATGTATCCCTCCAAAATCCAGGTGTTGGAATTTAATGGCCAAATTTATAGTAGAAAGAGGCGGGGCCTTTAAGAGGTGATTAGCCAATGAGGGCTTCTCTCTCAAAACCTTTTTAATAAGAGGCTTCACAAGGTGTTTGGTTTTCTTGCCCTTCCACTTTCTATCATGTGAGGATATAGTGTTACTCCTCTCAAGAGGATGCAGCAAAAAGGAGGCATCTTGAAAGCAGAGAACCGTTACAGACAACGAAACCTTTCAATATCTTGATCTTGAACTTGCCAGATGAATACCTTAACTAACTTGATTATGATGACTATTTCACAATGTGTATATATATATATATGTATATATATATATATATATATATACCAAAACATCAAGTTGTGTACCTTAAATATATACAATTCATATTTGTCATTTTTACCTCGATAAAGCTGAAAGAAGAAATGAGAACTCTTACTAGATATTTCAATAGAGTTCAACATAGAAGATTGCTTATACAGGTTTTGGAGATGTGAAAGAATAAAGCAGAAAGCATTGAGACACTCAGAGAAAAAAATAGCAAAAAGAGTTTATCAGAATTTAGAAGGCAGGAAAGAAAACTGCTAAACTGGAGCTGTGAAGCTAATTCTAAAGGTGCCAAAAGTACCTGGAGGCAGGAAAGAACTGTCGAAATGATTCTGTTAGAAAAACAAATAGAAGCCGGGCTCGGTGGCTCAGCCTATAATCCCGCGCCTTGGGAGGCTGAGGTGAGTGGATTGCCTGAGCCCGCAGGTTCGAGACCCGCCTAGGGCAACTTGGCAAGACCTCATCTCTACAATAAATAAAAAAAACCAGCCGGTTGTGGTAGCGCACGCCTGTAGTTCCGGCTACACGCAAGGCTGAGGCTGAAGGATCGCCGGAGCCCAGCAGGTCGAGGCTGCGGTGGCCGGGAGCGGCCACTGCACTCCAGTCTGGGCGACGGAGTGAGACTCCAACTCAAAAAAAAGAAAAGAACAAAAAAAAAGAAAAGAAAAGAAAAACAAATAGAAAAAAAGCAAGTCCCCTATTCCCTCCTGGTTCCCTTTAGTGCCACTTACTGATTGATACAAGCATAATAGGAAACCAGCTGGCAGAGGAGAAATATAGTTTGAATAAGTCTGAATCCCAGCTTTTCAGAGCCAAATATGGAAGGATGAATTGGGGCTATGAGACAACAACTTACTGACAGGTTAATATGTCTACAGCAAAAGAATGAGTATTCACCCCCAAATTAAGCAATAAATACATAGCACACATCTGTCAGTTGGGGTTTTGCAGTCAAACAAGTTGGCTGAAAATTTTTTAAAATGAGAGCTTTTTGGCTTTTGAAGTTATGATTAAACTGGTGTGAAATTGTACTATGCTGCATTAGACGAAAACACTTTATCAGCTCTCTTAGTGCTCTTAAAAGATTTTTCCTGAGCAAACATCTTACTCTTTTAATCACTGTGAGCATAGAGAGATAGAGGGACTTATCTGAGAAGAATGACTGGGCACACTCAGATCTTATCTGTCCTTCCTCTGACTGAAAGTTTGCCTGAAAAAAGATGAGTTCCCCTCCGCTTCTCTAAGGCATAAATTGAAACTGAGGAGGCCTCTCCTATGTGGGAAGGCCTGTCCAAGTCCAGCTTTACTTATGACTGGAATTTAGTAGTATAAGCCCATATGGCAAAGAGATCTAAAGCCACATTCTCCAATTCAGCTCCTAATCGTCATAAAACTAGTATTTTGATTTTTTCCTTCATTTAGGAAAGATAAAAATACATGGTACAAATATTTGGGGATCGCTGAGAGAACTTATTGTTTAACATGGTAATGTAAATCACAAAATTCATGGAGGGAAAAGGCATCTGGCAAACATTTTCTACTTAATGGCTTCAGTCTATACTGTCCTTGAAAATTATTGATTCTCAGGAGATGTGTGCAATAATGCTCTGTTCTACAAGTAAAATAGTTAAAGCATAAGCTGTGTTGAAATCCAGTCTAGTTGTACCTTATTAACTGTGGATTTGCTTTCAAATTTTGGAGCACAAAAACCTATTCCCATCCTGTCTTACGTGTAGCTTATAGTGTTGTAATCGGCATATACTGTGTGGCTAAAATCCTGTGACAATTTCTATACTCACTACTCACGAGTGGGAATGTACAAATGGGATAGAAGAGATGGATCCATGATGAGGTCCTAACCTGTGGATAAGGTGAAGTTTAATTCAAGAAGATTTGGAAGGAATAGTGTGACAGCAAGGAAAGATGATCAGGAACCAAAGGCACATGGAGGAAGTAATACCTTTGTGAAGAGGAGCTTGGGACTCTGAAGAAAAATCTGTTTATACTAGCCTATAACTTTTGATCAGATTTAGCCATTCACCTCCTTTGTTAAAATTTTACTTATAAATAGCCCCAACCACTGAATTCAAAAGCTGTGTATTTATTTGTCCAGACCAGGTGGTCATCCTGGGCTAACTGAAACGGTAACGAACCATAAAGTGGTATAGTTTTTTACATCTATATTCCTTTTCTGATGCTTCTGGAAAATAAATAACATTCTCTTGGAATTTTGACCTTGGGATTCCAGGGGAGGACCAATGGTACAATGAATATTAATATATGATATCACTGGCAGTAATTGGTGAGATAAAAGCACAGACCAGTGAGGAAATGGAGATCTACAATTCAATATTCTTATGCTAGAAAATGCTGACATAAGAATAAAGTGAGGTGGATACTCAAGTTCCCAATTAATGAAATAAAATTAAAATATAAATCCAGAGGATACTAAATACAAACACACATTCTGGGGTCCCAAAAATCCTTTAACTTGCACAAGAATTTTTACAGAATACAGATATGATGTTTTGAGAGGATTTTGCCCAACCCATAGAAAATTTAAGAAACCTGAAGTTTTTTCTACTTCCTAGAAAAACATTCTCCAATTCAAATAGACCCAAATGCAGCCATACAGATGGAGACAAAATGAAGCAAAGGAAAAATTAGGAAAAAAAAAAAATGCAGAGACTAGAGGGTTAGAGTTGGGGGGGTGGGGAGAAAAGTTTCCAAAGAAACCACGACCAAAGTGAGTAAGATTTTCTGAGCATCTTCCTCCTCTTCTAGAATTAGTCACCATCTTCAGGTTTATTATGAAGCAGTTGCTTTATTTATGCATCTTTTTACTATCTTCTAATTAAAACCTACTTCTCCAACAGAAAATTCAGCCTTAAGACCCCTGCTAGAGGGAGGTAGAAATCTACTACTCATAATTAAAGAGTATCAATGTTAATGTTTTATTTGAATGTCATATATATGTATCTTTAGATTAAATATATATATGTGTGTGTCTTTAGATGTAATACAATCTGTCAGGTTTTTAAAAAGTTCCTTAAACCACTTAGAAGTCAAAACATTTATAGCGGTATTTAACAAATAAGAATTCCTCACTTGATCATAAACTTAATATCTGCTTCTATTTTTTTAATGTAAGTAGCATTGTCAGTGTCCTTGGTTCTTCAGAAAGAAAGATAAAAAAGATTAATGAATATAGACCTTGAGTCCAGAGAGTTAAAATATAAACCACAGATCAAAGATAAAAGCAGCAGTATTGTCAGCTACTTGATTTAAGGTTCTTGGGACAACGTTTTTCTGTCAGCATATAAATTCAAGAGTCACATTTGAATTATAAGGATGGAAATAATATCGTACAAATTAAAATATTTTGTATGTATCCATAGCATCATTGCCTATTATGGCTGCCTGTTGGGATTGGGTGGCTGCTTTCCTGTAAGGGCAGTAGATATTAAATTGTCCTTCTTTTTCAGTACTCCATAAATAAGTACACATATTATGTACACATATGTTATTATATCAATAAACCATTTGCAAAATAATAAAAAAGTGAAGGTTTTCACTTCTGAATAGTGACCACAGCAACAAGATGAGAAATTGTGCTCTTATTAGCCACTTTGCCTCAAGGTCCCTTTATATATCACCCCTCCTCCCATCAAAAAGAGGTAGAAGAAAAAAACAGTTATTCTATTTCTTATCATCATTTTCTGCTAAAGTAAACTAAATGCAAATTTGTTTGCATTTTAAATTTCTAATATTGATTAGATATTTCAAAGATTTAATATTTTAAAAAGAGAGAAGAATGTACATTTTTCATAATAAAATGTCTCTTCTTTGATAGACTATTTAGCATCTAAATTGTGAACTGATTGTACTGAAAGCAATCTTCTTATTACACACTTCAATTCAGAGGTAATTGGATGTAAGAAAAGAATTTTTCTGAACAGAAAATACTAGAAAATTATGTAGGCCCTTGTATATTTCTATTGGCAAACTCATTTTTTAAAATTACTGTCTTCTTGTACTTTACACTGTTGTCAAACAGTTCAACAAGATGTTGTTCTATTACTTTCTTGCACCAACATGCCTTTGTGAGATTCTGTCTAAAAAGTTATTTCTTTTCATTTTCATATGGCTAATTCACCCATTGTGATACTGTTTCAAAAGTTTTTTTGTTTTTTTTTATCTCTTACACTTGGGTTTTACCTTCCTTATATTGTACTATAGTAACTTGTGCTTCTTTATGTATAGTACTGACTTCTGGTTTCTGCTCTAACATGTAAAGAGATTGGAATTTGTCACTCCTGTCCTCACAACAAGAAAAAAAAACTGGACAAACTGAAAAACTGAGACTTTTCTTAAACACTTCATTTATTTATTTTACTCTTTTAATTTTTATTTTGAAATTGTGGGGTACAATTCAGGGTTAGGTACACAAATGTTCATTGTGCAGGTACCCTTATTGATGAGGTGTGCCCTCCCTTCCCCTGGCGGATATCCACTACTGTCAATCCCAGCTGCCCACACCCCACCCACCTCCCCGCAGTTTCCCGCTACTTTCAATACCTTTCCTATAGTAATATGGTAGTTGTTCAAGGTCCACTTATGAGTGAGAACATGTGATACTCAACTCTCTGTTTCTGTGAGAGATCACTCAGTATTATAAATTCTAATTGCATCCACGTTGCTGTAAAGTTCATGATTTTGTTCTTCTTTATGGCTGTGTAATAATCCATTGTATATATGTAACACATTTTTTTATCCAGTCTTCTTTTGATGGGCAGCACGGTTAGTTCCATGTTCTTACTATTGTTCACCATGCTGCGATAAACATACGTGTGCAGGTATCTTTTTTATAGAGTGACCTGAGTTCTTCTGGGTATATTCCCAGTAGGAGGATTGCGGGGTCATATGGAAGGTCAATTTTTAGAACGTTTAGGAATCGCCACACTGATTTCCACAGAGACTGTATTCGTTTACACTCCCACCAACAGTGTAGAAGTGTTCCCTTTTCGCCACATCCTCTCCAGCACCTGTTATTTTTTGAGTTATTGTTGATGGCCATTCTAAGAACTGGCATTAGGAGGGAGACTACCACATCTCTGTATGAGATAGGCTGACAGAGTCACAATTGATTTGGTTGTCTAGAGCATAAGTAAGGAATAACTGGTAGAAACACTAAAATGGTAATTTGTAACAAATTGTTAGAGTCCGTGTGTGTGGGCTAGCATGAGCCCTGTGGACCACAGTATTAGAGAAGCCACCAAATTTTCATAGGTTTTACTTCTAGGAACAATCTCTTCCAGTGAAAGTTTGGGGGGAAATCTGAAAAGATGTTCTTATTATTTGGGCAGAAGAGTGAAGAAGTCATTTTTGTAAAATATGCTCAAAACTGTCTCCAATATGCCTATATTCTAGGAGAAATGACTTTGCCTAAGTCTTATGCCAGTTTAGGGAAGGACATTCCTCCTCTCATTAGAGACACTTGCTGTCTTGCTACCTTACCTAAGCAGGAAAAAAAAAAAAAAGGACTCAAAAGGACTGGGCCTCTTGGAAATGGAGTGGGGACACTGCAATCAGGGAAGGAGAAAAATAAGTTATACCACTAAAGAAACACTTATGAATGTTACATCTCCAAGACACAGGCTCACTAAAGATGATCATATTCAATTGAAAGATTACAAAACTCTCTTTGCTCTTTACATGTCACTACCACACCAACAGTGCTTGAGTATGTCTGGATTAGAGATAAAAAAGCTGCCAGACATAGATGTCTTCTGAGGAAGAATACATAGAGAAGTGCAGAGTCAAGAGGGAAGGTAAAAATGAAGGTGCTAGTGAATTTTGAAACTGCTGGCACCTAAGGCAAGCGAAAGCAGTCTGAAGAGATACACCAATAATCAGAAACAGAAATCAATGTCAAATTATTATATAGGAAATTTAAAATAATTATGAGTAATACAGGTTGAGTATTCCTTCTTCAAAATGCTTGAGACCAGAAGCATTTTGGATTTTCTCAGAATTTTAAATATTTGTATATTTGTATAATGATATGTCTTGAGGATGGGATCTAAGCTTAAACACAAAACTCATTTATGTTTATATATATATGTATGACTTTATATATATTATACATATACACACATATGTATTTGTGTGTGTATCTATTATATACGTGTATATATATGAAGAGGTATTCTGAAGGTAATTTTATATAACATTTTTACTATTAATTATAAAAATTAAATATAAATGAAACAAAGTTTTGATTGTCTTTTGACTGTGTGGCTGATCACATGAGGTCAGGTGTGAAATTTTCTACTTGTAGCATAATGTCAGTAATCAAAGTTTCAAATCTTGGAGTTTAGATTTTTGGATTAGTGATATTCAGCTTGTATGTTAAGAAGACTCTAATGAAGAAAAAACAAAATTAGATATCAAGCAAGATGGGATAATTAACATAAGCAGAAACATAGAAACACTAAGAAGTATCAAAAGGGATTTCTAGAAATCAAAGCACTGAAAAAATGAAGAATGTCTTTGGACTCAACGCAGTTGAAGAAAAAATTTCTAAGCTTAAAAATAGGGCGGTAGAAACTTTTCATACTTAAAAATAAAGAGAGAAAAAAAAAAGCAAAGCAGAACAGAGAATGTAACAGCACAGCACAATTTCAAAAGGTGTAGCAAAAATGTAATTGAAATGCCAGAAGACAAAAAAAAGACAAGATAAATATTGAAGAAATATAGATGGAAAACTTTCCAACATAAGGACAGACTTTTTGACCGCAGATCCAGAACGTTTAGAGAACACCAAGGGGATTAATACCACCACCAGCAGCAATAACAACCACCATTAAATACACCCTTATCTGTCACATAAAAACTGAAGAAAACTAAAGACAGAAAAATCTTGAACAAAGCCCTGGGGTTTGGAAATGGGCAGAAAATAGTTTATCTATAGATAAAAAAGGACAAGAATTAGTGTTTTTATCATAAATCATGTAAGCAAAAAATGAATGAAATGGAATATTTTAAGTGTTGAAAGAAAAGGAACTGCTAACATGGACTTTTGTATCCAGTAAAATTATGCCCCAGAAGTGAAGGAGAAAGGCCTTCTAAGATAAAAAACAAAAACAAAAACAACAACAACAACAACAAAACTCGGGAAATTTATTGCTGGCATGTCAGCTCTAGAAGAAATGTTTAAAGCTTTTTTTTATGCAGAAGGAAAATAATATGTCAGAAGCTCAATCTACATTTTTTTAAATGGAAGAATAAATATATGAAAACAAGGTGAAGTATATCATTTTCCTAATTCTTAAATAACTTAAAAGATAATTGTTTAATATTATAGTATGTGGATAAGTAAAAAGAATGACAGCAATGTCACAAGGAATGGAAAAGAAGTAATACAGTGGTATTTGAAGATGGGCTTAGAGTAATTAAAAATGTATATTGTAAAGTCTAGGGAAGCTACTATTTTTAAGAAGTATAATTGATACAGTAAAAAAGTTGATAAAATTGGATGATATAGAAGTCTTGATTAAAAGCAGAGAAAGAAGAGAAGGGAGTGGCAGAGATAAAAATGATATGTAATATAGAACATTTTAAAAAATGCCAGATGCCAATCCAACTGCAAGTATATCCCTTTAAAGGTAAATGGTCTAAATACACCAATTCAAACATAGAGATTGTCAGAATTGATACAAAAATCAATACCCAGATATTTGTTTTCCTCTGCAAAAATTGAATTGGCCATGCCATAAGAAAATCTCTTAAAAGTGTGGCTGCTGTCTCCTGTTGAAAACTAATAAAAATGTGGGGAGGTCAATTAATAAGAAATTAAATGGCCGGGCTCGGTGGCTCAGCCTGTAATCCCGCGCCTTGGGAGGCTGAGGTGAGTGGATTGCCTGAGCCCGCGGGTTCGAGACCCGCCTCGGTAGGCGAAACCTCATCTCTACAATAAATCAAAAAAAAAAAAAAAAAAATTAGCCGGGCGTGGTAGCACGCGCCTGTAATTCCGGCTACTCGGAAGGCTGAGGCGGAAGGATCGCCGGAGCCCAGTAGGTCGAAGCTGCGGTGGCCGGGAGCGGCCACTGCACTCCAGTCTGGGCGATCGAGTGGGACTCCGACTCAAAAAAAAAAAAAAGAAAAAAAAAGAAATTAAATGCATACATCTTATTCCTGTATTATTTTTTTAGAAATTACTTTGATTGTAGGTACTTATTTCAAGAATATCAGTAGAGAGCCATGGTTCCTAGAATTTGTGTTGTGTTGAAACAAAGCAAATCTTCTTTCTAGTCATAAAGATTTGATCATTAACCATTATACTATTTATCAAAGGTAGGATGAAAAAGCAATAAATTTCTGAGAAAAAATAGATGAAGCATTATTTACTTGGTTTAAGATTCAAGTTTAGTTTTTTAAGTGTCCTCAAATTCTTGTTTCTTTTAGCATTTCTAGATTTTGACAGCTCCTAGATATGTGCCCATTCTACCTAGTAAACTTTGCCTACAGGTTATCAATTATAAATGAGATCTTAAGTTTTTTTCATTTAAAAGTTGTGTTTGCAATGGGACACTCACACACAAATTCGATCGGTTAAATTACAGAGTGTATGTAGGGAAATCTATATAACCTAGGTTAGATTTCTTACATAATGTCTACTTCATACCATCCTGATCCCTTCTAATCCCAAATTCTTATAGAATGATAGCTATCTTTTATTCATTACTCATTTTCACACTGAAACTTAATAACTTTACTATATAATCATAAACGACAGCCATATCATTTGTAGGAAGTACCTTGTATTGCTTTGCTTATCATGTTGCTTGTTGTCTTGTTCCTTCTGGACTGAATGTTTCTTCTGTTGTAAGAAAATCACTAAAGATGTTCTTTGATAACAGAAAGTGCTTACTGTTTAACAAAGAATGTTGGGAGGGTAGGTAATACTAACTAAATGTTGTGATAAGCTTTAAGTGTTTATTGAAAAGTAATATTTTAATTATTTTTATTTATTCAATTACTATTCATCCCTATTTTAATTTTGTTACACGATCTACCCCCTTACACTATTTTATTGAAATATATGTATCTTTTATGCACAGCAAAATAAAGAGAATAAAGAGACAACCCACAAAATGGGGAAAAAATTACAAGTTATGCATCTGACAAAAGCCTAACATCCAGGATCTACAAGGAACTCAAATGAATTGAAAGGAAAAACAAACAACCATTAAAAAGTGAGCAAAGGTCGAGACCCGCCTGGGCAAGCGAGACCTCATCTCTACAATAAATCAAAAAATTAGCCGGGCGTGGTAGCGCGCGCCTGTAGTTCCAGCTACTTGGAAGGCTGAGGCGGAAGGATCGCCGGAGCCCAGCAGGTCGAGGCTGCGATGGCCGGGAGCGGCCACTGCACTCCAGTCTGGGCGACAGAGTG
>CAUYQG010089413.1:0-10746 GCA_963574415.1 Tarsius wallacei
GAGACACCAACTCAAAATAAAAAAATACACTATAGATTTGACTCAACCAAGCATGGTGGTTCAAGCCTGTAATCCCAGCACTTTGGGGGGTCCAGGCAAGAGAATTGCCTGAGCTCAGGCAGGTCTCAAACCCGCGGGCTCAGGCAACCCACTCAGCTCGGCCTTCCAAAGTGTGGGATTACAGGCTGAGCCACCGAGCCCGGCTTCTATAGTGTATTTATAGATTATGCCTTGAACACACAACATATTGATTAAGACAAGCCAGGAAATTTTTGCTTCTATTTATTTGTTGGTCAAGTGGGAGGAAACTGAAGCCTAAAGAGCTGAGAATGACTCATTCAGGAGGGATTAGACCACAACTCAAAACCCCTGACCTCAAGGGAGACCTTGGTTCATATCTGCACACCTCCTGAGATATGCAGATTTTGTTTTCCATGGTATCCAGGTCCCTCACAATCTTTTTTTTTTTTTCCGAGTTGGAGTCTCACTCTGTCACCCAGACTGGAGTGCAGTGGCACGCTCTCGGCCACCGCAGCCTCAACCTGCTGGGCTCCGGCGATCCTTCTGCCTCAGCCTTTCAAGTAGCCGGAATTACAGGCGTGCGTTACCACGCCCGGCTAATTTTTGATTTATTGTAGAGATGAGGTCTCGCCAAGTTGCAGGCAGGTCTCGAACCCGTGGGCTCAGGCAATCCACTCACCTCAGCCTCCCAAAGCTCTGGGATTACAGGCTGAGCCACCGAGTCCGGCTCCCTCACAATCTTAAGGGGAGTCACACAGAGAGCAACCTTCTCTACCAGCCTGAGATCCTTTTGGTTCTGGAAATAGTGACCACCTGTTCTCACTGTTTATCACCCACCAGAGGAGAGCTGCTTCCTGAACAGTAGCTTCTCCACTGCTGGTGGATGCCCGGTGCAGGCTGCCTCCAGCAGCTCCTGCTTTTTCCTCATTCCCAGGGCCGCCACCTCCTGGACCCCCTCTCCCGACTGCCACCACCCAGTGTCCAATAGTTCAATCTTGGACATCTACAGAGCCTTAGCCTATGATCAGCACAATCTGAGGGGGAATTTGAGATCTATTAGACATGTGTTTTACCCTCTTGAAGTTTATAATCGGAGAAAGGACATAACTCGATTAGTGGCTAATTACAGAGCATTGGCTGCAATGCGCAGGAATACTACCTTTTCCTGGATGATTGACTTCCAAAACATTCCCCAAATCAGAATTTTCAGCTGCCTCCTGGACATATCTACCAAGATGTTTCAACGCTTCAAATGTCAACAAATTCAAAATTAGATTGTTTTCTTTTCTCCTATAAGCCCTATCCCCAGTGTTCTGCACTTCATATTTAGACCTTGGCTAGTGGTAATATTTCCTTTTCAGCAAGGAAACCAGATATTTGGGAACCATGTTTGGCTTCTCCCTGTCCCTCACATCTTAATATATGACCTGTCACTAAGCTATAGTCATTTAATCTTCAAAATGATTTTCTTTTGGGGGGGTTTCATATTTTTAATTGGCTCAAATTATAATTTTTTGGGGGGTTCAAAAAATGATTTTCAAATTTATTTTGTAGCTTGGTGAAAATGCAACAGTTTATAACTTATATTATATCAAACTGTAAAGCTTCTTTTTGTTATTATTATTTTTTGAGTTGGAGTCTCACTCTGTCACCCAGACTGGAGTGCAGTGGCATGCTCATGGCCACCGCAATCTTAACCTGTTGGGCTCAGACGATCCTTCCCCCTCTGCCTTCCAAGTAGCTGGAACCATAGGCATACACCACCACACCTTGGTAATTTTTTAAAAAATTTATTGTAGAAAGGAGCTCTTGCCAAGTTACCCTGGCTGGTCTTGAACCCCTGAGCTTTGGCAGTTCAATCCCAAAGTGCTGGGATTACAGGCATGAACCATCGTAGCTGGCTAAAATGTAGAGCTTCTATACCTGGGTAGCACTGGGTGGTGTGGTTGGAATGTCTGTTTGATAATATGTATTGGCCAAGTTTCTTCCAGTTAAGCCCATTGCAGTTTAACTCAGTCTTCTAAGATTTTTCTCCTCTCTTGACTTCTTTCTAGAGGGCACTTGGGTGTTGAGAGGCAAAGGGGGCAAGATTCACATGCTGTCCTCTGAGTTCTTGCTCGTCTCTAGCTGAGGTGTCCTTTTGCTTTTCCCTGTGTACCCACCGATGTCCTTACTAAACCATCAGTGATGTAACTAGTCCCACGTGGTCTTTGGTGCACGTTAGCTTCCACGGTTTTGAGCTTGGACCCCACCATAGTCTCTAGTCCTGAAGCAACTGCTCTTGTGACTGCTGCATTCTGAGCCCAGGTCCTTGCCATTTCGCGGGTCCCTTTAGCATGTCCTTGCTTCCTGGGTAGGCAGGAGCTTCTGGATCTTCTGCACATTATGCTTGGCATTTACAAATTCTTCTTTGCTGAGTCCCTCTCTCTGCCAATGCTATTGCCTGCCTGCCTTCCTTCCTTCCTTCCTTCCTTCCTTCCTTCCTTCTCTTTGTAGCTTGGTGAAAATGCAACAGTTTATAATACATATATACAAAATGTAAAGCTTCTTTTTGTTATTATTATTTTTTGAGTTGGAGTCTCACTCTGTCACCAAGACTGGAGTGCAGCGGCACACTCATGGCCACCGCAACCTTTCTGTCTCTTTCTTTGTGTGCTTCCTCGCTCCTTCCCTCTCTTTTTTCTTTCCATTTTTTTGAGACAGGGTCTCCCTTTGTCACCCAGGCTGGAGTGCAATGGCATGATCACGCCTCATTGCAGCCTCGACTTCCCAGGCTCAGGTGATCCTTCAGCCTCAGCCTTCTGAGTAGCTGGAACAGGCATAAGCCACCACACTCAACTCATTTTTAAAATTTTTGTAGAGACGGGGTCTCACTATGTTGCCCAGGTTGTTCTCAAACTCCTGGCCTCAGGTGATCCTCCTGCCTCAGTCTCCCAAAGTGCTAGGAATGCCAATGCCATTTCTTTTTTTTTTTTTTTCCCCGAGTTGGAGTCTCACTCTGTCACCCAGACTGGAGTGCAGTGGCCGCTCCCGGCCACCGCAGTCTCGACCTGCTGGGCTCCAGCGATCCTTCCGCCTCTGCCTTCCAAGTAGCTGGAACTACAGGTGTGCACTACCACGCCCGGCTAATTTTTTTGATTTATTGTAGAGATGAGGGCTCGCCAAGTTGCCCAGGTGGGTCTTGAACCCACGGGCTCAGGCAATCCACTCACCTCAGCCTCCCAAAGTGCTGGGATTACAGGCTGAGCCACCGAGCCCAGCAATGCCATTTCTATATCTCTACTGTTAGCCCTAGTGTTCTCAGATCTAGTCATAGTCATCTAGATTTTCTATGCCCCACCCTTTGAGTTCTGACCTCAGGAAGATGAAGGGTTTTCTTGATTTTTTTTACTCCTTTCTGTATGGTCAGGTTATATGGTTCTCCATGTGGTGATAGCATTTGACCTCCCTGGAGGCATAAGATAATAGGACTATAGGAAATATAATTTACAGAGGAAATTAAGACTCTATATTTACTATTTTCAAAAGAGCATTCTCATTAAACATAGACTCATTCATACACATAACTCTGCACATTTAAAAAAATTAAAACAAGATTATACTGTACTAATTTTTTGCAAACTTTTTTTTAACCAAATAACATATTTTGGAGCACTTTCCAAGTCAGAACATTCTGATATGAGGGGGAATCCAAAAAACCCCAGAATTTATTTATAAAAAATTGTGTATTTATTCTTATATGTTTAAACTTCACTCACTTTCAAAGTACTCTTCATTTGATGCAATACACGCATCATGACATGTTTTCCACTGCTCAAAACAGTTTTGAATTCTTTGATTTTGATGCTTTTTAGTGCTTCTGTTGTTTTTGGTTTTATCTCTTCCACATTGGCCAAATGTTTTCCTTTGAGGACTTTTTTTAGCGGGGAAACAAAAAAAGCCACCTGGGGGGGAGAGATTGGGTGAATAGGCAGGGTGGGGCAGGGGATCATGTCATTTTTTGGTCAAAAACGAATGAACACTTAATGTGGTATTAGTAGGTTGTTTATGTAAATCACCCATCATGAAATGAGCAAACATGTTGAAAGAATCTCCAAAAAAAGTTTATAGTTTTATTATTTATTTATTTATTTATTTATTTTGAGTTGGAGTCTTACTCTATTGCCCAGACTGGAGTGCAGTGGCACGCTCCCGGCCACCGCAGCCTTGACCTGCTGGGCTCTGGTGATCCTTCCGCCTCAGCCTTCCAAGTAGCTGCAACTACAGGCACCTGCTATCACGCCCGGCTAATTTTTGATTTATTGTAGAGATGAGGTCTCACCAAGTTGCCCAGGCAGGTCTAGAACCCTCGGGCTCAGGCAATCCACTCACCTCAGCCTCCTAAAGCATGGGATTACAGGCTGAGCCACCAAGCCCGACTTATAGTTTTATTTTTTACTATTATAAATATTTCTGCAACAGATATTTTACATTGTACAAGAAAAATTTATAATTTCTATATTTCCCTTATCACTTTGGTGGGGTTTTTTATACTGCTTAAGAAGATTATTTTCTACCCCAAGACCAAGAAAGTATTTCTTCTCTTTTCCTCTTATTAATTTAATTTAATTTTTGAGTCGAAGTCTCACTCTGTTGCCCACGCTGGAGTGCAATGGCATGCTCATGGCTATGGCTACTGCAGTCTTGACCTGCTGGGTTCAGGTGATCCTTTCACCTCAGCCTTCCTAGTAGCAGGAACTACAGGTGTGCAATACCACGCCTGGCTAATTTTTTCATTTATTGTAGAGACAGGGTCTTGCCAAATTGCCCAGGTGGGTCTTGAACTCCTGAGCTCAGGCAATCCTCTCGCCTCGGCCTCCCAAAGTGCTTGGATTACAGACTTGAGCCACGGCTCCTGGCTATATTTTTAAATGTTTAATTAATTTTGATAATATTTGTTACATGTTCCATGATGTAGGTGGCATTACAATTTTTCCATATATTTTAGAACCGTGTGTTTAAAAAAAATGATGTTTCACAGAAAACATTTCTGGCTGGAATCAGTTACATGGGGAAATTTAGGCTGAGGGAGATTCTAATTGACTTTAATTTTATACTCAGCTTTTCAGCTTTTATTCTTTACCAAATGTCCTTTGGAATAAGGCAGATATAAACTTTCATTTCTCCTGTTTGCAATAGTTAGGTTGTCAATTAGCTGGATACCTAATCTCAGTTCACAGATCCTTACTGGAAACATAATCATGTACAGGCAAGCTTAGGGCTACTTAAAATAATTGTAGAATTCCAAAGTGAACTTCAAAAGTTAGAATTTGTGCAGCTCTATCATAATTTTAAAAATAATTTCAACAGATACATTTGTAATAAAATGTAAAATAATGGTCAAAGTCTGTATTTTAAAAATATTTCTTATATAACTGCTATTTTTGTAAAAAAGATTTTTTTCCTGCTGGGCATGGAGGCTCATGCCTGTAATCCCAGCACTTTCGGAGGTGGAGGCGAGAGGACTGCCTGATTGCAGGGGTTTGAGACCCGCCTGTGCAGCTTGACAGAACCTTATCTCTACAATAAATAAAAAAATTAGCTGGGCATAGTGGTGTGCACCTGTAGTTCCAGTTACTTGGAAGGCTGAGGTGGAAGGATCGCCCGAGCCCAGCAGGTCAAGGCTGCAGTGACTGTGAGCATGCCACTGCACTCCAGCCTGGGTGACAGAGTGAGACTCTGACTAAAAAAAAAAAAAAAAAAAGAATTTTTCCTAAGTATGTATGTATTTCTGTAGTCTGTATCTATCTATCTACCTATCTACAAATATATATTTGAGGAAATTGGGAAACAAAATCATATACAAAGAAGGAAAAAATTAACTGGCTTCTAGAAAAAGCCATGGTCAACATTTTGGCCAATTTTCTTCTATGTTATATCTATACAATGCACAAATGGTTTCTTTTTCTTTTTTGAGTTGGAGTCTCACTCTGTCGCCCAGGCTGGAGCGCAGTGGCCGCTCCTGGCCACCGCAGCCTCGACCTGCTGGGCTCCGGCGATCCTTCCGCCTCAGCCTTCCGAGTAGCTGGAACTACAGGCACGCGCTACCACGCCCGGCTAATTTTTTGATTTACTGTAGAGATGAGGTCTCTCCAAGTTGCCCAGGCGGGTCTCGAACCCGCGGGCGCAGGCAATCCACTCACCTCAGCCTCCCAAGGCGCGGGATTACAGGCTGAGCCACCGAGCCTGGCACAAATGGTTTCTTTACATACAAAGTAGAAAAACATCACATACATTTTGGCCAAATGTAAAGAGGATGACTATTAAGATCAGTATTCAGTAGAATTGAGGCCAAAGACAAATGAATACCAAAGAAAATCCAAAATGAGATCAATAAACTTAATTATTATTAAAATTTCCTATCAAAGTTTTCACAGTAAAATTTTAGAAGTTTGACATTATGGCCCAGGTGCAATACCTTCTACACAGACATCTTAATTGTTGGTCTGCATGGTTTTCAGACTGCCCCTTTACTAATTTCAGCTCAGGTCAGTGGTGAGACATGAGGGAACATCCCAAAAAACCCAGGATTTTCTTTTGGAGGGCAGGACCCTTGAAGTATAGGCTTCCCCCACTAGGTAAGTGTTCTAGGAACACATCAGTGTCCTGGCTAGCATTGTTGTGAGAGATTGTGTTCAGCTTCAGTGAATTCTTTTTTTTTGAGAGTCTTTCAATGTGTTTGTCCATTTCATGATGGGTGTTATGAGCATTCAGTAGTTTTAGACCAAAACCCGCATGACTTCTGTGCCCCACCCTCTCTATTCACCCAATTTTACCCTGAGCGACTTTTTTATTGTTGTTGTTTCAGTGGACGAAAAAAATTCCTTAAAAGGAAACGTTTTGTAGAAGTGGAAGTGGTGAAACAAAAAACGGCAGAAGCACTAAAATGCATTAAAACGGATGAAACCATTTTGAGCAGCGGAGAAAGTGTCTCCATAGGTGGATTGCATCCGTCGGGCATGGTGGCTCACGTCTGCACTTTGGGAGGTGGAGGCAAGAGAATTGCCATGTCCAAGGGTTTGAGACCAGACTGGGCAACTTTGGGAGATCTCATCTCTACAATAAATTTAAAAAAAAATTATCTGGGGTGGTGGTGTTCACCTGTGGTTCCAACTACACTCTGATCCCCAAAAAAGGTGTGTTGCATCAAACAGAGTCTTTGTAGGTGAGTGAAGTTTAAATATGTAAGAATAAATACACAACTTTTAAATAAATAAATTTTGTGTTTTTTTGGGATCCTGCCTCCTGATGTTTGTAGCCTTTTGCTCATGTTGCCTCTAAGTGACTGGACGTTCAGACCTCTGCAACCATCTAAGGTAAAAAACTTATCTACTCTTCATATCCTGCCTCTAAAGATTGAGTCATTGGTAATTATGCAATTTCACTGAGGCAATTCCACCAATTTGACCTTTTAGCCTGATTGGAGAAAAAACACTTACTGAATATTGTTGTGCTTATATATATATTTTTAATTTTGTCATATGATATTTTATACAATTATGTGGGCAAAATTTATTCTTAATCTTTGTGTTTAGAAATCTAGCAGTGAGCCGGACACAGTGGCTCATGCCTATAATCCCAGCACTTTCAGATTATAACCTGACCCCATGGGTTCAAGATCAGTCTGGGCAACTTGGTGAGACCTCGTCTCTACAATTAAAAAAAAAAAAAAGCCAGATGTGGTAAGGCATGCCTGTAGTTCCAACTACTTGGAAGGCTGAGGGGGAAGGATTACCAGAGCCCAGCAGGTCGAGGCTGTGGTGGCCATGAGCATGCCACTGCACTCCAGGCTGGGCAACAGAGTGAGACTCCAACTAAAAAAAAAAATAGTGTAGTAATGGAGTAATGTAAATGGCTTTCAGGTTAGCAAAATCTCTGAATTTCCATCTGCGTGGAGGTCCTCGCTGCACAGGCACTAACATCAGCATCTTTGGTGGAGCAGTGTGATTAGAAGATCCTTACAGTAGATATCATCAGGCTATACTTAACCTCTCCTGGCAGACTCCAGCCAACAACTCACTCTCTCTGCAAGGGACCACTTGTTGTTAGTGAATTCTGTGCAATAGATCAGCAGTCCCCAACCTTTTTGCCATCAGGGACCAGCTTCATGAAGATAGGGATGGGGCAGGGGGATGGTTTCAGGATGATCCAAGTGCATAACATTTATTGTGCATTTTCTTTCTATTATTATTACATTGAAATATATAATAAAAGAATTATACAACTCACCATAAAAAAATAAAATTGGCACGGACAGAAGTGATGAATAAAATTATGGGTGGGCAATGTGTGGACTAAAATAATAGTCAAATTCTGACTTAAAGTCTGCCACCAGATGCAGCTGTACAATCGAAGTACATCAACTCACTGATAGGGTTATGATATGAGTCTGCAAGCAACTGATTTATTATGGTCTCTGTGCAGTCAAACCTCACTGCTAATGTTCATCTCTGTTTGCAGCCGCTCCCCAGAGCTAGCATCCCCGTCTCAACTCCACCTCAGATCATCAGGCATTAGATTCTCACAAGGAGCTGCAACCTAGGTCCCTTGCTTGTGCAATTCACAATAGGGTTCAAGTTCCTATGAGAATCTAATGTTGCCGCTGATCTGACAAGAGGCAGAGCTCAGGCTTTAATGCAAGAGCGATGGGGAACGACTGTAAATACAGATGAAGCTCTGCTTCCTCACTAGCTGTTCACCTCCTGCTGTGTGGCCTGGTTCCTAACAGGCCACGGACCAGTACTGGTCCGTGGCCTGGGGATTGGGGACCCCTGCTATTGATATTCATTTCCGCAAAGTGCAATGCTAAGGTTTTCTTTTGGACAAGCGGCTGTTTTTTCTTTTTCTTTCTTCAGTAGCTCCATTTCCTTATGGTTTGACCATCTTATATGAATACTTGATCAGGCAGTTGCAAAATCTCACGTTGCCATCTTTGTCTGTAGAAGAATGATGAATGTGGCCACAATCTTGCTGCTACAGCCAACAATCCTGTTACTTTACACTCTGCTATAATTACTTCCTGAGGTAAATGAAGGATGTGAACTGAACATATGGCTGTGATTCTCAAGCCACTCAGAGCCTTGTTTGTTCCATTGTCGATGACAACAGCATATTGCCTTTCTTTACTGATTTTCCATTCTATAAAGATTCCTTTTTTTTTGTTGCAAAGATTCCTTTAATCACATTAATGTGTGAGATTGGTGTTCAAGACTGAGAAATTTCTTGACATGAAGGTAAAACCAAATACAGATGATTTTGTCATCAATCCATGTTATTGATATGTAGATAAAGAACTTCTGAGTATTTCTAAAAGTTCATGTCTAATATACAAAATATTGAATATATTTAATATCATTAACCTTTTTGTGCAGAGGATAAATTCAGATAAAAATTTTCAGTACATGATTTTTAGGATTTGTATCCTCAGCACATGTCAATAATCCATCATTTTCTTTTCTCTTCTTTTTTTTTTTTTGAGTTGGAGTCTCACTCTGTCACCCAGGCTAGAGTGCAATGGCATGCTCACAGCCACCGCAGCCTCGACCTACTGGGCTCAGGTGAGCCTACTGCCTCAGCCTTCCAAGTAGCTGGAACTACAGGCGCATGCTACCATACCCGGATTATTTTTTTAAATTTATTGTAGAGATGAGGTCTTACTGAGTTGCCCAGGCTGGTCTTGAACCTCTGAGCTCAGGTAATCCTCTCACCTCGGCCACCCAAAGTGCTGGGATTACAGGCTTGAACCACCGTGCCCGACCAATCCATTATTTTCAATGTCTGAAAATCATTGGATTCTGTGGCAAACATTTCAATAAGATTTTGTTTAAAATTCTAGCTTTCATAGATTCTGTACTGTATAGAGCTATCGTATTTGTCAAGTCTGTTGTATAGAATTTGCTCATAAAACGTGTGGGTTCATCATTTTTCTCTAACAATCTTCCATTTTTCCATACAATCATCTAAAATGCCCAAGGGTTTTTTTTTTGAGTTGGAGTTTGTCACCCAGGCTGGAGTGCAGTGGCACGCTCACAGCCACCGAAGTTTCAGCCTGCTGGGCTCAGGTGATCCTTCTGCCTCAGCCTTCCAGGTAGCTGGAACTATAGGTATGCGCCACCATGCCCTGCTAATTTTTGGATTTATTGAGGAGCAAGGTCTCATCAAGTTGCCCAGACGGGAATTGAACCCTCGGGCTCAGGCGATTCTCTCGCCTCAGCCTCCCAAAGTGCTGGGATTATAGGCGTAAGCCACCACGCCCGGCTATGCCTGAGTTTTTAAAAATAAATATTCACACAGAACTCTGCTGACTGGTCTCACTTTACATTCATGACTTTGAACCACAAATTGAACCTTAGTGGTACCTGGTAGTTATACCATACTTTCCAGGTTTCTTTTCTTTTCTTTTTTTTTTTTGAGTTGGCGTCTCATTCCGTCGCCCAGACTGGAGTGCAGTGGCTGCTTCCGGCCACCACAGTCTCGACCTGCTGGGCTCCGGCGATCTTTCCGCCTCAGCCTTCCGAGTAGCCGGAACTACAGGCAGGCGCTACCACGCCCGGCTAATTTTTTTTGATTTTATTGTAGAGATGAGGTTTCGCCTGCCCAGGCGGGTCTCGAACCCGCGGGCTCAGGCAATCCACTCACCTCAGCCTCCCAAGGCGCGGGATTACAGGCTGAGCCACCGAGCCCGGC
>CAUYQG010089417.1:0-24481 GCA_963574415.1 Tarsius wallacei
CCCAGACTGGAGTGCAGTGGCCGCTCCCGGTCACCGCAGCCTCGACCTGCTGGGCTCCGGCGATCCTTCCGCCTCAGCCTTCCAAGTAGCTGGAACTATAGGCACGCGCTACCACACCTGGCTAATTTTTGGTTTATTGTAGAGATGAGGTCTCACCAAGTTGCCCAGGTGGGTTTCAAACCCGCAGGCTCAGGCAACCCACTCACCTCAGCCTCCCAAAGTGCTGTGATTACAGGCTGAGCCACCGAGCCCAGCTTAAAGTTTAAATACATTATTCTAGACAGCATTTCCAGAATGCTCCCGATTAAAGATTTCTTGTAGAAATATTCCCCAAATCTTTGGATATATGAAGAATGGCTTCTTGGAAAATATCACACAAGTATAAAATGGAGACATTTCATAAATGAAATTCTCTCTACTTTGTTAGTTAAGCTCACAAAACCTCACTTGAAGATCTCATCCATTAGTCTGAATCAGAGAATTGTTGCTATATAATATATAGTAATGTGCCTGATTATTTTTTCATCATATTTTAAATTTTATTTTGGTCTTTAAAAGATACCTTGGAATCAAAATAATCTTCACAAATTCAGAATGAATGATCTAAAGTGATTTAGTAGCCTATGTCTCTTTTGGTTGATTGATTTGTTTCATTGCTCTTTGAAAAGCTTATTAGTTTTAAAAACAAAGCAAAGCAAAACAAAAAACAAAAACCTAAGAATGGAAAATAAACTTTCAGGCACAAAACCAGGTAAGTTTTCTGTTTGCAAAAAGGATAATACCTTTGTACCAACTTTTAAAATAAAATCTCATATGACTTTTAAAGATCTTAGATAATTTATAATAATGATTTTTAAGGACCAGGCACTGTGGCTCATGCCTGTAATCTTAGAGCTTTGGGAGACTGAGGTGATAGGATCACTTGAGGCCAGGATTTAGAGGGCCAGCCTGGGCAACATAGTAAGATTTTGTCTCTACAAAAAAATTAAAATAAAATAATGGATTTTAATTTTAAGCTACACTTAGTGACTACACACACACATACACACACACACACACACACACACACACACACATGCACGCGCATACTTTTGATTCTCAGAAAATATAAGACAAAAGTCAAAGTACGCATCAGACAAAAGACAGAAAGGAGCACTTTAACTGTATTAATTTTGACTGCAGGGTCTTAGGTCACTGCATCAGAGAAAGGCAGGATATATAAAACAAAGGATCTAAAAAGGAAAAGAGAACATCCACAAGGATGTCCTAGGTGAGTCTACAAAATTAGCCATTAGAAATGTTTTAACTGTGTGTATACATTTCTAATGGCTAATTTTTCTGTTCTCATTCTGATGAAACAAACTTGATATTTGGAATGGAAAAGACAACATCAGCACCACCACCACTCTAACACATACACACATACGAGAGGTTTTCAGAAGACCCAGAAGCACCAGTATAAAATGGAGATGTTTCATAAAGCAAACTCTCTTAACTTTGTGAGTTAATCTCATAAAACCTCATCTGAAGACCCCTTATGTTAGTCTGAATCACTAATCTTGGGGAAAATGGGTCTGCTAGGGCTCCATCCACATATGACTGCTCAAATGTAGGAATATTACCTGCTCTTGGCAATTGCTAGAGACATACTATGTAGAGAAGAGGTAAAAACCCTATTATCCAGAGCTCTACTTACATATAACATATGCATAATGCTATTTTCTGAAAGTGTTCCCCCAGATTCATATATTAATACTTAATCTTGAATCTGATACTATTGAGAGTTTAGGATGTGATAAAGTCATGACAGTGGAGCCTTTGCAAATGAAATGAGTGACCATATAAAAGAGGTTGAAGGAAGTGCCCTAGAGTCCCTGCCGCCTTTCCATCTCCTCTGCCATGTGAGGACATAGCACTTGTTTTTTTGTCCTTCCAGCTTTTACCATGTGAGGACACTGCCTGGAGAAGATATCCTCACTGGAGGAGGCCCTTTCCAGATACACCTGTGGTCACCTTGATCTTGGACTTCTCAGCCTCCAAACCGTAAGAAATAAATTTTTGGTTTTTACAAATGATCCAGTCTGGGATATTTTGTTATAGCAGCACAAACAGACTAAGACATATATTAAATGAAATGCATCCTTTACAAATTCTGTTTTATTAATCATATTTCTCAAAGCATAACTAGGAAACAAGGATAGGGAACAAAAGAAAGCTAACATTAATAAAATGCCTACCATTTACCAGGTACTATATTAGATATGTTTAATATATTATCACACATAATAGCACAACTCTCAGATTTCTATTCTAATTTCCATTTTACATGTGAGACAAAATGAGATAATGTAACACCTAAGATTAAAAGAAAAATCACCCATGGAAATATGGATATTTGAACCCATTTACTTTTGCAAATAAAGTATACTGTGACAAAGAATAACGTTCACCTATTGCTCATTGAGAGTTTTTCATGTGCCAAGACGAGGTAAATAAATTGAATTTTATCCTTACAGCAATGCTATGAATAGGTATTATTACTTCCCATTTTATAGAGGAGAAAAATAAAGATTAAATAACAATCAATAGCACATAATTTTACCATCTGGAGCAAAGATAGGAACACATCTGCATAGCTCCAAGCTCTAAGGGCTGACTACAGCAATCTTCTTTCTCTATATTTATAACTCTTGTCTGGATACATTTACTCACAGTTGGATTTGTTGGGTTATTGGCTTTGACTACTTGAGGTCCTAGGCTAACTAAGTAGGACTAGCTTACAAAATCTATGACCTCTTATTGACATCAGGATTTCCGCATATAGGGCATTTAAAAAAAGCCTGTCCAACGCAGGTTCCCAGAGACAAATCTGTAGTTCAAAAATAAGAGTTTATTGACATGTTGCAATAAGGAAGAGCACTGTGTAAAAAAATTTGGAATGCTTCTCTCCAACAAAGAACTCTATAGGGTTCTTATATGACTCGTTGGAGGGAAAGGTGATGAGACAGGAGAGGTTTAGATAATTACATTAAGCAGATTTGGCTCGATGTAAAGAGGTTAATATCAGTTCTGAGTTACAAAGTAAATTCAGGGGTGGGTTTCCTTGGACAATACAGTTTTAAGATACAGAAAATTGTTTCTGGAAATACTTTATCTGGAACTTTGGAAGAGTGCTTCTATGCACCAGAGACTCAGATCATCCAAACAAGAATGGGCTGTCCCATTCTTAGTAAAATGACATCAAACAACAAAGTTTCTGACCATCTATAGTTTTAAACTTTGTAGAACTAAGGTATTTTTTTCTTTAATGAATAAATGTGGATTTTGCAAGTTTACAGAGTAGGGCATGCAACCTCTCAAGCCTAATTCAAACAGTACATTTTTATTGAGACTTATGTAGATTTACAACAGAGATGCTGTGAGTTTAGATACCACCACAGTAAAGCAAATATCCCGACAAAGCTAGTCACATTTTTTGTTTCCCAGTGCATATAATAAAAGTTATATTTATACCATCCTGTAGTCTATTAAATGTGCAATAGCATTATGTCCCCAAAATGTGCATATCTTAGTTTAAAAATACTTTATTGTTTAAATGTGCTAACGATTATCTGAGCCTTCAGCGACTCATAATATCTTTGCTGGTGGGGGTGTCTTTCCTCAATGTTAATGGCTGCTGACTGATCAGTGTGGTGGTTCTTCTGGTAGTTTTTTAGAATGAGACAATGACATTTGCCACATTTATTGAACCTTTCTTTTATAAAATAGTTTTCTATAGCATATGGTGTTGTTTAATAGTATTTTATCTATAGTAGAAATTCTTTCAAAATTGGAGTCAATCCTCTCAAATTCAGCCACAGCTGTATCAACTAGGTCTATGAAATATTCTAAATACTTTGTTGTTATTTCAAAAATGTTCACAGCATCTTCACCAGGAGTATATTCTATCTCAATTAACCACTATCCTTGCTCATCCAGAAGAAGCAACTCTTTATCTATTTAAGTTTTTTAATTTTTTTTTATTTTAAAGATGTGGATTACAATTCAGGGTTAGGTATGCAAATGTTCATTGTGCAGGTACCCTAGTTGATGAAGTGTGACCCCCTCCCCCGGCAGTTTCCCACTACTGCCAATCCCTTTCTTACAGTATTACAATAATTGTTCAAGTTCTGTTTATGAGTGAGAACATGTGTTACTCAGTTCTTTGTTTCTGTGATAGATCACTGAGTA
This sequence comes from Tarsius wallacei, assembly GCA_963574415.1. Taxonomy (NCBI): domain Eukaryota; kingdom Metazoa; phylum Chordata; class Mammalia; order Primates; family Tarsiidae; genus Tarsius; species Tarsius wallacei. The sequence goes on from CAUYQG010089417.1 coordinate 4,231, forward strand.
TTATAGACTCTAAGTCCATCCAACTTGCTGTGAAGTTCACAATTTTGCTGTTCTTTATGGCTGCATAATATTCCATTGTGTATATGTACCACTTTTTTTTCCCCAGTCTTCTTTACATGGTTGGTTTCATGTTTTTGCTATTGTGAATAAACATGTGTGTGCAGATATCTTTTTCATAGAGTGATTTTAGTTCCTCTGGGTATATTCCCAGTAGGGGGATTGCAGGGTAGTATGGAAGGTCGATTTTTAGATATTTTAGGAATTGCCACACTGTTTTCCACAAAGGTTGTACAAGTTTACATTCCCACCAACAGTGTAGAAGTGTTCCCTTTTCCCTACATCTTCTCCAGCATCTGTTGTTTTTTTAGTTATTGATGATGGCCATTCGGACTGGAGTTAGGTAGTATCTCAGTGTAGTTTTAATTTGCGTTTCTTTGATGACTAGTGAGTATTTTCTTATGTATCTGTTGGCTGCTTGAATATCTTAAGAAGTGTTTATTCATATCTTTTACCCACTTTGTAATGGGGCTGTTTGTTTTTTTCTTTTCAGCACACTGTGTTCCTTGTTGATCCTAGATGTTAGACCTTTGTCAGATATACAATTGACAAATATATTTTTCCCAGTCTGTGGGTTGTCTCCCAGCTCTCTTAATGATTTCTTTTGCTTTTCAGAAGCTTTTCAGTTTGATGAGGTCCCACTTGTCTATCTTATCTCTTATGTCATGGGCACTTGGGATTTTGTTCAGGAATTGGTTGCCAGTTCCAATTTCAATAAAGATGTCTCCCACATTTTTTAAAGTTCTTATAGTTTGAGGTTTTACATTTAGGTCTTTGATCTATTTAGAGTTGATTTATGTGTTTGGGGATAGATAGGGGCCTTGTTTTAATCTTCTGCATGTGGTCAGCCATTTACTGAATAGGTATTCCACTCCTCACTGGTTGATGGTAGAGGCTTTGTTGAAGATAAGTTGGTTGAAAACTGAGGTTTTGCTTCTGGAATCTCTATTCTATTCCATTGGTCTATATGTCTACTCTTGTACCAATCCCAGGCTGTTTTGATTATTGTAGCTTTACAATAAAGTTTAAAGTCTGGGAGTGTGATACCTCCCACTTTTTTTTGCTGAGGATTATTTGGCGATTTGTGGTAATTTATGTTTCCATATGAATTCCTGTATTGTTATTTCCAGGTCTGAGAAGAGTGCTGCTGGTAACTTAGTGGGTATTGCATTAAATCTGTAGATTGTCTTGTGTAGGATGGACATTTTAGCAATGTTGATTCTTCCAATCCATGAGCATGGAATATTTTTCCAGTTCTTTGTGTCATCTTTGATTTCCTTGAGCAGTGTTTTGTAGTTTTTATTGTAAAGGCCTTTCATGTCTCATAAGAATGGAAAAATTCAGTCACATCTTCAGGGTCCACTTCAAATTCTAGTTTTCTTGCTATTTCCACCACATCTACAATTATTTCCTCCACTGGTTTCTTGAACTCCCTCAAAGTCTTCCATGAGTATTAGAATCAACTTCTTCCAAGCTCCTGCTAATGTTTATATGTTGGTCTCCTCCCATCATAAATGTTCTTTTTTTTAATTTTTAAATTTTTTATTTTAAAGATGTTGGGTGCAATTCAGGGTTAGGTATACAAATGTTTATAAATGTTCTTAACGACATCTCTCATGGTGGGTGAATCCTTTCCAGAAGGTTTTCAATTGACTTGCCCAGATCCATCTGAGAAATCACTGTCAGTGGCTGCTATAGCCTTATGAAATGTATTTCTTAAATAATACTTGGAAGTCAAAACTGCTTCTTGACCCTGGGTTGCACAATGGATGTTGCGTTTGCAGGCATGAAAACAATATTAGTCTCTCTGTTCATCTTGATCAGAGCTCTTCAGTGACCAAGTTCAATATCAGTGAGCAGTAATATGTTTATTTATTTATTGTTTTAAAGTTGTGGGGTACAATTCAGGGTTAATTGTGTAAGTAAAGTTTGGACCTCACTTTTGTCCCCACTTCATCTGTTTTGAGAATTAGGTACCCTTACCGATGAGGTGTGGCCCTCACCCCTCCCTGGCAGTTTTGCATTACTGCCAATTCCTTTCTTATAGTATTATGATAATTGTTCAGGGTCCACTTATGAGTGAGAACATGTAGTCTCAGTTCTTTGTTTCTGTGACAGGTCATTCAGCATTATAGAATCTAAGTCCATCCAAGTTGTTGGGAGCAGTAATATTTTGAAAAGAGTCTTTTAAACACATAAGTTTATTTTAAAATAGTCAGTAATCCATGCTGTAAGAAGATGTGCTGTCATCTAAACTTTGTTGTTCCATTTGTAGAGCACAGGCAGAGCAGATTTAGCATAATTTTTATGGTCCTAGAATTACTTATGAAATGGCAAATAAGCATTGGCTTCAATTTCCAGTTAACAGCTGCATTAGCCCTTAAGTTAGTCTGTCCTTTGAAGGGTTGAAACCAGGCATTGGCTTCTCCCCTCTAGTTTTGAATGTCTTAAATGATATCTTCTTTCAATACCAGGTTTTGTCTACATTAAAAATCTATTGCTTAGTGTAATCATTATCAATTTTCTTACCTAGATCTTCTGTATAACATTGCAGCTTTTCCATTAGCATGTGTTGCCTTACTTGCATTTTTTTGGAGATGGCTTCTTTCTTGTTTTTTTTGTTTTTTTTTGTTTTTTTTTTTGAGTTGGCGTCTTGCTCTGTCGCCCAGACTGGAGTGCAGTGGCCGCTCCCGGCCACCGCAGCCTCGACCTGCTGGGCTCCAGTGATCCTTCCGCCTCAGCCTTCCAAGTAGCTGGAACTACAGGCGCACGCTACCACGCACGGCTAATTTTTGATTTATTGTAGAGATGAGGTCTCGCCAAGTTGCCCAGGTGGGTCTCGAACCTGCGGGCTCAGGCAATCCATTAACCTCAGCCTCCCAAGGCGCGGGATTACGTGCACTTTTTTATAGAAGGTGATTGAGACTTAGCTCAAATAAGTTGTTCAAATATACAAAATTAATAAAGATCAAAGTAATAATTAAAATTCACAATGATAATATAAGCATAGTGTCTGGCATATACCAAGCACTGAAAATCATGTTTTATTATTAATGTTATTTCTATTACAATCATCATAATACATATCTAATGTTCTTTCATTATTATACAATTTTCTTCTATTCTCACATAATTGGTTTAAAAGGGTGATAACAAAAAGTCACTTACATGATCTCAAGACATAATAAATGATGTTGGATAATAATCTGAAATCAACACAATTAAGCATCAGAAAAAATATTTGGAAGAGGATGAAAACTAAAATTGGGGCGTGGTGAGAGATGCTTTCCCATCAGTACCAGTAGTAAATCTGGGATAGAGGTTAGTTTCCAGTGGTAGCTTAAATATAAAATTAATAACTCCTCATGTTTGGTTGATGCATGGCAATGATTTTTGTTACAAAATTTTTAAGAAAATGCTGAGGAAGACGTGGCCTTTTAAAATGTCTCTAGTAATCACTTCCTGGTTGTGTGAGTTCCGAATTCAATTTCCTTTTCAGTTCCTTTGTCCACAGGGTTTCTTCTAGATATTTTGTTTGCATTTGAGGTAATCACCATAAGAATAGAACAAAAGAGGAAAAAGAAAAGGAAAAAAAAAGGTACTTTCATTATTTTGTCTTACATGGATGAAATCAGCATATACTATGTTATAATATTATACATTACAAATTGATGGGAAAGAAATATAGCTAGAAAAAGACTTTAGGTTTTAAAGATGTTTTGACTGCTAGTGGCAAGAAACAATGTTGACAAATCTTGATTGAATATGCAATGCTATTAAAGCCCATAACAAAAAGAAAAAGGAAAAAATAATAGTGATTTTAAGATTTCACAATCTGCTAATAGAAAACACAAAACTGTATGATTGGAACCTAGGTTTGTCTGACTTTGAAGTCTGGGCTCTGAACCAATGCACTGCCCCAAATTTTTAGTCCTTCAATAATCAATTCTCAGAGACTGCAATCACCTTCTGGCTTCCTATTAATTATCATCTTAGCAGTCACAGACAGGAGCAGTATTCTGTTCTGGTTTTCACAGCATGCACGATTGCCTTGATGCTTTTTAACCCCAGCAGTTCTTTATCCTGCAGCAGATTCTTTTCTTCCATCTGTAGCTGAGTAAGTTTCAGAAATCCCCAGGAGAATTGTTGGCTATGGCATTTGTGGATGTCAGTAATTAAGCTATCTACTCCAGCTGCAAGCTGTTTGACAATGTGAGTAGTAGAAGGCCATAGTCCTATGCAAAGCCCAGTTGTAGTGAGAACAGAAAGGTTAAGTCCCCCTGGTTGGTTCATCATGCACTGGAGAGCTCAGCTTATCCAGGGTTCATTTCATAATTTTTTTCATTATATAATTTTTACAAAAGGGTGGTATTTGCCACAAGCCACCTGGCTATAAGTTGCTTTTAGGCCTTTATAGCGCCTATACACAAAGAACACCTTTTCTCTCTCTATCTGCTATCTGTGCTCCATTGCATGGAATTACACTGGGCACATTGCTTACTCTATTATAAGGCTGCATTTTATTTTACAGTTTGTCCCTGACCTAGACTGGGGCTGGTTTCATGTCACTCATAATTAACTCCGCCCTTCCATAGTTTCTATCAAAATCATTTCTGTCTGCACTCTTTAGAATAGAGAACATTTGTTATACATTTTAACATTTTTTACTCTGTTTACATTATCAAAGCATAACTCTAGAAGTGAGGGCTCTCTAAAATATCATCTGGTATTATTCCACAATATGTGAGGCTCCATACATCCTGTTTGCTGATAGTTTGGGGTGTTTTTGATAATGTACTCTTGCAGTCACAATTGAAATGTGTTCATGATTAGACTAGCAATCAGTGCTGATTGTGTCTTAAGATTGTATCTCCAACAACTAGCAAATTATCTGCATATAGTAGGTCACAAACAACCTATGCAGAATAAATAAATGAGTCCATTGATCAAATGTCACTATTTTCATTACACATTTCCAGATATACCACCAAGGAGTACCCAATTTCTGATCTTTTCATTTTTAATATGCAAGCTCCTTCCCTCATTCACTCAGCACAAAATGTATTTTGTGTCTACTATGTGCCATTTACTTCTTTCAAAGAGATCACATTTGATACATGTGTGAGAGGAAAAGAGAGAGATTAAGAATAAGTGTGAGCATGGGTAGCGTAAAAATAGACATGACAACAAGCAATTACTATCCAATGTGTAAATTAAATACAGGTGCATTGCAGGGAAGACAAAACACTAAACCCAAGCCTCGACTTGTGATGACTTCCTAAAAAAAAAAAAAAAAGAGATTCATCTGTTAGGCTTTTTAAAAGCATAAACTATTAGAACAAGGGAAGGCAAGCATATAGAAGAAAGGAATTTACGGCAGAGGAAACAGCACACAGAGGTATGAGTGTAGCACGCAAGTAGTGAAGTATGGTTGCTAGAGGGAAGTGTTGAATGAACCCCGAATTATGCCAATTTCTAAAACCTCTGATCCCATCATATTCCAAGCCAGTATCATTTCCCTTCTGACAACATCCTCCTACATGGTCTCTCTCATTCTATCCTTTTTATCTAATAGTCTTTTTGCATAACAGGCTGCCAGAGAGATCTTTTAAAGATGCAAATTATGTCCCTCCTTTGCTCAAAACTCTAATTTCTTACCATCCATTGGAATGAAATTAAAAAGTCTTAAAATGCCCTACAAGTCTGTAGATGCTCTGGCTCTTGGCTTGCCGTCTGCTCTTGCTTCCTATCAATCCTCCCATGCTCACTCCCTTCCAGGTTCTCTCGAGGGCATCAAACACTCTCCCAAATCAGGACTTTTATTCTTGTTCTCTTTTATTCGACTATTCTTACTCTAAATATTCCTCAGGACCCTATTTCATGCTAAAAGTGCTAGAAGTTTTCTCTGACCATACTACCTAAATTATACTCATCTTTTATTATCTTAATTGCCATTGTTTGCTTTAAAAGCCTGACAACATCTCACTACCTGATGTTGCATTCAACATGTATTTGTTTATTTCCTGTCCCCAACCCACTATAATGCATGCTCCATGGAGATGGAGACATTGACTGTTTCGCTTACCATCTTATTTCTGGTTACTAGAGCAGTTTTCATTTGACATAGAATAAATCCCCAGAACATATTCATTGGATTAATAAATGCAGAAATAAATGGGTACTTTTTAAAAAGAGATCCTCCTCTTATATGATTATTACATACTAAGTCTAGAAAATAAAGGAAGTAAAGAAATTAGGTTTTATTCTGAAGATGATGAAGAATGATTGAAAAATTCTCAGTCAGTGAGTGACATGATCAGTCGTGTGCTCTAGAAAGATCACTCTGTCAGCCGGGAGGAGAATGAATAGAAGGCCATTGAAGTAATTCAACCAAGAAGATTATGATGATTGAACAGAAATGTGAGCATGGAAAAAGAGAAGAAGAGACATTTTTAAAGGGCTTTCAGGACATGCAGTCAACAGGTCATCTTTAGATCACAAGGATACATGGGTGGAGTAGGACATGTAGGGTGACTGTTTTGTCCAGTACATTCCTGGTTTTAATGTTGAAACTCCTGCATGCCGAGAAAACCCTGGGTAAACAAGTATGGTTGATCATCCTAAAAAGACAAAGATGCTTATGAAACATAATTCTTTTCTCCAACTGCATCTATATATACTGCATCTGTGTAGTGCATCTATATTTCCACATAGATTATTTTATTCATTTAAGAGCCACTTCAAATCTCATGTTACCCTAAATATTCTTCACCTTCATCTCCCTTCCACCCTGCAACACCACGGGCCTTCCTTTTCTGAAGAATTGCAGTGTCCTTAACCTCTCCTGGAACAAGTGAACCAATCTACTTTGAATAATATATTTGTTGACCACTTTGCACATTCACCTTTTGGACTCCAGCTCATGCAAAGTCATGGTCATGCTTTATTTATCCTGTTATCCCCAACAAGCCATGTAGCACAACTGTAAATTGATGTCTGAAGGAATGGATGCAGGCAAGTGTATATGTTACAAATTTGGGAAAAGAGAAGGTGAGAGCTGACAGTGTTGATATCTACTTGGGAAAATGAAGTGGCATGATCACATGCTTGTGGCTGCCTGAAAACATTAATCAAGGACATACTGACCACCAGCTCCCAAGTTATCATTACTCACAACATGGTTCTCAGCACAGCCATGACCTGCACATCTGGTCCACCGGAAGACTGCTTTGTATGCCATCTTGGGCCCATATGCTCTAAATTTCCAAAGAGGTGGAGAAAATATAGTAAAATGGTTGTTTTCACAAAGTTCTCAGACAAACAGGGATATGTATTTTAAGCCTATGCATAAACAGAGCAAATGATACCACATAGAAATACAGGACTTTGACCACTGGTGTGTTGGCCCACAATTTGAGCCAGAATTTGTAAAAGTCAAGTCCCTGGAAAATTACTTTTTACATGATGCTATATTTTTGGCAAATGTCACATTAATAATGAATATTTCATTACAACTTACTGCATTCTAATGAAGGGACATGTGTGCACATCTTCACCTCCTATTTCTTCAACCCTCAGTTCTTATGTTAAGTACCTGGTATTATTTCCTTGTGACTAGATGTAAGCCTATATATTTATGCATGGGAAAAAATTGACAACTTAAATTGGTTTCAAATGCAAAGACCAGGGAAATTGCAGTTACATTTTGGACTTAAATAGTCCTCTTGTCAAAACACCCCGCACAAATTAGGAATCATATAGGAACTTTAGGTCCAATACTCCAAAATTCACAAGAAAAAAGTATAAATAGTATATTCTTTTTTAACATTTTAAGGAATGTAGACTGCAGGTTTCCGTTGTTAATTGGTAAGATTATTGACATCAGGTGACCAGATAAGTCTACCTTAAAGACATCAATGAGCCGGGCTCGGTAGCTCAGTCTGTAATCCCATACTTTGGGAGGCTGAGGTGAGTGGATTGCCTGAGTCCGCAGGTTCGAGATCCGCCTGGGCAAGCGAGACCTCATCTCTACAATAAATAAAAAAAATTAGCTGGGTGTGGTAGCGCGCGCCTGTAGTTACAGCTACTTAGAAGGCTGAGGCGGAAGGATCGCCGGAGCCCAGCAGGTCAAGGCTGCGGTGGCCGGGAGCGGCCACTGCACTCCAGTCTAGGCGACAGAGTGAGACTCCAACTCAAAAAAAAAAAAAAAAATACAGCCATGAGATCCCTTTGCATTAAGTAAAGTCAGTCTCCTATTTTTTGAGAGTTCAGTCTTCCAAACTTAACATGCATTTCTTTTCTGAATTGGAAAAATGTTATCTGTTTTTTAAGCAATGTTCATTTTTCATTATAGTAACTCTCTAAATAGAGGATTTGTAATCTCAGTGTCTTTGGGGCTTCCTATTGAGAAGATATGAGTTCAAGAATTTAAGGTGAACCAAATAGCCCCACAATATCTAATAGAGTTAGAATGATTTGCCTTGACGGAACAGTAGGTTGGACTAGGTCAACAATAAAACAAGTTTCAGGCACTAGAATGCTACATGAACAAGACACTAATACGTATGGGATAACCTTTACATCTATACTAGTCTCAGTTTATATTTTAAGAATCCTGTAAATATTTATAGGAGCAGCTTTAAGATTAAATCATGAGGACGAATGATACCTACTGATCCAAAAGTTTTCTTTTCTTGAACACAGAAAATATTATCTTTTGTTTCACATTTCTTCAAACTTCCTATTGCCTAAGATATTCTATTCACTAGAGGTATAGTAACACAAGGAAATGATAATGTGGTTTAACAATATGTAGATTAAATACATAAATGAAAGAGTGAAAATTCAAATCTTGTATGAGAGTCCCAGTGACACTAAACATTCACTCTCCATACTCATGCAGAAGCTAGAATCTTTATTACCAATTTATTGTCATATTTGCCTAACATTTTTCTTTTTAGGCAGTCCTGCTTGAAAAGAGATGGATGTACTTCGTGGCTTAGAGCCCAAGGATTCAATAATTAAATCACATAATGTTTTAGTACAATACTCTTTAGAAAGATGATGTACTGGCTTCAGCTTAAGGGTCTGCATGGCAGAGCAGACTGGTCTGGAGTTTGTACCACACTAAGGAAAGTGTCAAATGGTTTATTACTTTTGGCTTAAGCAATCTCTGTCTTTACTTAAAAGTTAGGTATTATTTTAGCTGTTTTGAGAGGCTCAAATATGAAGTAGTGGCATGCATATCTCTGCTGTACTCACTAAAAATCTTTCACAATAATGACAATTCTTTGCTTATGTAGACACCTTTATAATATGCAAAATCATTCAGAGTCATTGTATCCTTTGAATTTTGTTGTGGGCCTGGATAAATATCTCCATTTCCATTTTGTAATTAAGAAACTGATTCTTTGAATGGTTATCTCAACTAAATAGAGTAAGCATTTACTTGTTTAGCATAATTATGGGATTATGGAATTATGTTATGCTATGTTCTATTTTATAATTATATAATGTGCAGAACACTGCTTACCAATTTTAAAAATATAATGTTAAATTTTATGTACTATAAACACAATATTATATAATAATATATTATGTGTTATCAATGGAACATTAATTATTAAGTGTTTAATGATCACAATCTTCATTGATAAAATTGAGAAGTTAAATGTAAAATCATTCAAATTAAGAAAAGAATTGTTCAGGAGTTTCTACAGTCTTCAGTACACTGTACTAGACATTATGACAACATGATGTTGACATAGAGAGGGCTAATGAAGGCTAGGTTGTAATAAAACTATAATAAACCTTTCATTCTTCTAATTTTGTGAAATTGACATTTCTCTATAAATGTCCACAAGAGATTTCCTTAAAATAGTAGAATAACCCTTAAAGAAATGGTAGACTTCTTCAAAGCATCTGAGTAGTGGATGGTTTGGAAGTTTCAACTGACAACTTCCTCTTCCTGCAGAAAGCACTGACTCTCCTTGAGTCAATTGGGAAATTGAGCTGGGCAAGAGTTAAGAAGAGAGTGCTGATTCTCCAATGCCATGCAGAGAAAAACCATAATAAATAAAATGAATGATCTTAAAAAAAAACGTACTTAACTGTGTGCAAAGTTCTAAGGTAGTACTTTGCCCTTCTTGTTCCCAATCTAATGCCTTACAAGCCCAGACAAAATTCAGTCAAGGTAATGTCTCAAATTTCAAAGTCAGTCAACACACACTTATTAAATGTCACTATGTACAAAGCACAGTACATAACTGTTGTCACAATGTCTCAAAGGAAATTGACTGTCACTTTTTTTGTCACATGTTCAATGTTTTTGCTGAGAAGGGAAACAGTTCTATACACACAAAAATCTACTCACACAGCTCTGAGCTATGCAATAAACTCAATTATTAATTTTTAGTTTTCTCAGTGAAATGATCACAAGGCAGTCTTAGGTATTAAATGTAAATATTAATTACATAGTAGCAAAATTTTTTATTTTGGTCTACAGGATCTGAAAAAATAAAACCCAGAAAAATCCATATACCATATACTGAAAATGTCAATCCAATGTTTAAAATATTTACAACTTCTCTCTAAGAAAATAATTAGGGTGAAATACCTGAGGCACTTTCAGAAGTTTTAGCATTGAATGGAAACATAGGGTACTAAGGACAATGCTGTTTTAAAGGAAATGCAAGAATCTAAAGTAACTTTTCGACAATTACCTCATTACATTTTACATTTTTTTTCCAGATTGAGTCAAGTTTTTTTTGTTGTTCCAAAAATGAAAGTTAATTACAAGATTGCCAAAGAGAGGTCTCAGGCAAGATTGTTCCAGAAACACAAAGAGGTGGCTTGAGGACCGGGTGTGATATAGACAATCAACTTATTTAAAAACAGGCCTTCATAGTGGTTTCCTCACATGAAATGTCCCCCATTTGTAACTGTTGTGACCACTGCTTCTGTCCACTTGAAGATAGGGTATTATTTTTAGGGGATACAACAAAAGATAATATTTTTTTCTGCATGTGTTTTTACTGACTTATTAACATCCTTTATGGAAGTCATTTGTGTTCAAAGACTCCCTTGTACACATGGCAACACTTTCATTATTCAAGACTAGACTTCAATAACATTTCCTCTGTGAAGACTTTCTGGGTTCTTCTCCAATGTTTGGTTAAGTTATTGATGCTATTAAGCTCCCATAATGTTCCATACCCATTTCTACCAATGTCAACTTATGTATGTATTGTGCATACATGACTGTCTCTTGGAGACCTTGGAGGGCAAGCATCACTAGAGCAGTTACATGAAACTATGTGTTGGCTAGACAATTTGAAGTGAACACATTATATAACTTATTAATAAATTGCATATGTGTCCTTATCTTTCCATTAAACTGGGCTTTCTTTCTAAAGGTTCTGCGTCCTATGTTGCACATGGTTTTTCACATGTATCAAGAGATTAGAAACATTTAGCAAGTGACAAATATCAACAATGAGCTGGGGATTTATTGTAATCAACCAATATGCTCAGCCTTGTAATTGCTCAGAGCTTTTTGCTCCATAATTATATGGTTGCCTCAGTGTAACCATTCAATGATGTTATAATTAGTGGGTAATTAACTAAAGCATTTGCTGAGATGCTGAAAAGCATGAAACATGTGTGCAGGTTGAACATGAGGATTGATAAACCACTTAGTCAACAGTTTTCTTAAAACACTTTAGCAGATTCTTTTCTACTCTCAGCAATTGTAAACCCCTTCCTAACTTGCAGATTCTCTACCTTATTCCACAAGTTGTTTTGGAATGAGGCGATTCATTCACTCCCTGCCCTATAATGCCTCTCTCATCCCATCTGCACTTCTGCATGTGCCCTTTTCCTGCTTTCAAAACACCTATTCTGCACTGCCATTTCACAAAGGAGTTTCACATGTGTGATGTTGTTTGATGTGTGAGGTGGATTCTGAAGAGCACTAGTTCCAAGCTAGAGATAGAAGAAAGGTTCAAGGTGCTTAAGCCACTTTCCTTAGTTTAAATGACTGTTGGTAAAACAGATCTGTTTCAGACCTGAGCCCCTCAGGATCTAAAATGAGTGTTCTTTACAACGTACTTTCTGTAAAATGGGATATGTCAAAAGCAGAAAGGCAGAGTAGGGTACCATTGGGAGAAAAGAGGGGGAAAAGGATAGAATATAAAGTAAAAACAGTAAATGTTGGGAAAAGGAGATAAGGAGTGTTATTATCAAACAGGTATAAAAAGGTATCAAAACTGGTGGGTTCAAAAACTGTTTTGAGTAGTGGAAAAAGCATCTTGATGGGTGTATTGCATCAAACGTAGAGTACTTTGAAGGTGACAAGTTTAAACATGTAAGAATTCATACGCACTTACATAAGATACATAAGCACATACTGGATGCTATGACAGTCTCTTGCATAGGGTTTTTTTTCCTTTGTGAGAGAACAATATTAGTAGTACCTGTGTCATAAGTTTGGAAAGCTTACTAAGTAATCTGCTTGGAAGATTAAATAACTGAGATAATCCATTAACACTTCCGGATAATGCCAGATACACAATAGCCAGAAATTATTGAGAGCTATTAAGATGAAGAAGACTGGAGAGAGAGAGAGAGAGAGAATATGAATATGATATTTCTTGTAGCATAGGCTTCCCCCATTAGGTGAGTGTTCTAGGACTCCTTGACATTAGTATACCAGCTAGCATGTAGTGAGAGGCTGTGTTTGGTTTCAGTGAATTTTGAGGGGGGAGGGGGATTCTTTCAATGCATTTGCCCATTTCATGATGGGTGATTTATGGGTACATCTGCCCACACCACGTTGAGCGTTTAGCAGTTTTTAATCAAAAACTGCATGGCTCTCATGCCCCACCCTTTCTATTCACCTGATCTTACCCCCAACAATTTTATTTGTTTCTTTGTTTCACTAGATGAAGTACTCAAAGGGAAATGTTTTGCTGATGTGAAACAAAAAATGGCAGAAAGCATTAGAAGGCTCAAAACTGACAAGTTCAAAAACTGTTTTGAGCAGTGGAAAAAGCATCTTGATAGGTGGATTGCTTCAAACAGAGAGTACTTTGAAGGTGACTGATGTTCAAACATGTAAGAGTAAATACACACTTTTTAATAAATAAATTCCAGGTTTTTTGGGGTCCCCTCTCATATATACAGGTCCATATGCAAAATAATCTAGGGGGTTTGAGAGGAGGGATGGGCCCTGCTTACCCTGTGCTACCCAGGACAAGTATGAGAGCTCATGGGCTCAGTGAGTCATGTTCTTGGGGTCAGGCAGAAATCCTCTGTTGTACTGAAGTATGTTTCCTGCTTGCCTAGCCTGGGGCCACTGAATGTTAGACTCCAATAGCTGAGCCCTCTTGCTTTGATTCTATCCTTAATAAGCAATCTTCTGTTTTTGATTTGGTTTCCCTCAGAGCCACAGAGATGTTGCTCTCCAAATATCAGCATATGTGATTCAGTACAAAAGACATCTATTTTACCACTGTAAATTTTAAAAATAGCATCCTTGGTTGTGTATTATCCACAGCGGTAACTGATTTGCTAACTCATTCTTTATTGGCTTCCTTTTCTTCTCTTTCTCATTTCTACACTCCCTACTAGCATTTCTTTTATTTTCTAAATAAGTTATTTTTCCTGGCATACTTGTCTCAGTACCTGCCCTTGGAGGAACCCAAACCACAATAATCGCCATTCTTCTCCCTATCTCTCTTCTCTCTGCCTCTCATTTTGACTTATTGCTCATAAGGTTGTTCCACACAGTGGGAGATACGACCACCAGTGGGAGTAATGTCATGGACATATAGGTCACAAGAGGGGAAAAGAGAGCCACCCATTCAACTTTAATTCAGAAAAGTCCTGGGAAGAACACTTGTCTGTCATGAAGTAGGTATCAAGGGAGGTGCAGTGTTTTGCTTTGTTTTCTTTTCAGAATCTTAGAGAGTGAACGAGGAGCAATCCTCTAAAGGAGGGAGAGGAGAATCACTGTTACCAAAAGAAGAGATGAAGTGTGAAAGGGTCCACTAGAAGCCCCTAGCAGTTATCCTCACAAAGACAGACAACAAATGATCAAATACAGTTTAATAAAAATATCTGAGGGAGCATGTCATAGACCATTAGAGAAGTAACAGAAACCCTGATGAGCACAGAAATTCAGATGGCCACATGCAGAATTGAAGGAAACACAGGCTTCTACCACCCCATTCCCCAACTGGAACACTCTGAAAACCAGGTGGAACTTCTCCTTAAGGTGAGAAGGTAAGCAAGGGGATTCTAGCAACCTCAATTTTTGAATGCCTACAGACATCATCACTGGGATTCCCTGCAGTCCTCACGAGCACTAAGCCCAGATGAGAGAGCTGCCTGGAGTCCACAGAGCTTCCCACCTTGGCCCCCAGAGAACCAGCCAACACTGTGACCTGCCCCCTGTGGCCTGCATAGCTTTGCACTACTCCATCTTGGAATTGGAACTATGGTTGGAGTGTGTCAGTCTGGGTGAATAGTTGCAGCTCTTTTTTATCCCTGAGGCTAAGCTGCCACTGAGCTACCCTAAAGCAATCTGTGAGCAGCTGTTATACCCTTCCCTGTGGGTCCAAAAGTAGGTGGAGTTGTCTCACCTACCCTGCCCATGCTCCCTTAGGCCAGAGCTGAAGTGGTATGCTGCATCCTGGTAAAATAGCATCATAGAATGCCTCCCTGGTGCCTAAATTGAAGAAGCATCTCTCATCCTAGGAAAACAATGCCTGGACCACCCAGATCAGTCATGCCTCCTCTCAAAGCTTGAGCTGAAATGACACATGCTACCCTGGAGAATAGGTCCCCTGATCAATCCAAGCAGCTGTGCATTCCAGGGCTGAGTTAACTTAGTATCCTCATGTCCCAGGGAAACAAAGCCAGTGGCTAAACTGAGACACTCTATTCTATAGGCCAAACAGGCACTGGTCTGACTCCGGGGAAGGTGTGCTCAGGAGCTTTGGACCTAGGGAGCAGAGTACACTGAAATTTGAGAGTCTGAATCAATAAGACTCAGTGGCTACTTGGATTTCTGGGGATGAGGCACTGTATATATTAGTGACTCTAGGCCCTGGGATGGTGGGGCTCAACAGTATCCTAGACACATTGAGGTTGGGTGCTGTGGCAACAAGTGCCTCAGAATGGTAAAGCACAGTTGTCATTTGGGCCCTGGGGGTAATAGGGGCAGGGCTGGGGAGGACGAGAAAGGAACAGCAACGTAAAGATTCCATTGACCAGAGAGACATATATCTCAACAATTAAGACTCTACGGTTTATCCAGCTTCAGGGAAGCAAGATGGATTAAAGGCTTAAATGTAAGACCTGAAACTATGAAACTCCATGCATAGAAATGCTTTAGGACATTGTTCTGGGCAAATATTTAATGAAGAGATCCTCAAAAGCACAAAGTAAAAAATAGACAAATAGGATTATATCAAAATTAAAACCTTCTCCGCAGCAAAGAAAACTATAGTATGAAGAGACAACCTATAGTATGGAAGAAAAAAATTCCAAGCTATTTGTTTGGCAAGGTATTACTGTCCAGAATATAAAAAGAACTCAACTCAACACACACACACACACACACACACACACACACACACACAGAAATAATAATTCAATTTTAAAATGGTCAAATGATGTGAATAGACAATTCTCAAAGGAACACATATAAATGGCCAAAAAATAAATGGAAAAATTCTCAACTTTTTTAATCATTAGGGAACTGAAAATCAAAACTACAATGAAATATCATTTCACCACAGTTAGAATGACTATTATAAAAAAACCCCACAAATAACAGATGTTTGTGAGAATGTGGAAAAAGGAAAGTCATAAAATGTTGGGAATATAAGTTATTACAGTCAAAGTAGGGAAGTTATTCAGAAAAAAAAAAAAAACTACCACATGATTCAGCAAACCTAATACTGGGTACATATTCGAAAAAGAGAAAAACGATGTGCCAAAGAGATACCTGCACTCCCATGCTGACTGCAACATTATCACAATAACCAAGATATTTAATCAGCCTAAGTGTCCATCAACAGATATGGTCATCTGCACAATGGAATATTGTGAGCCATAAAAAATATCTTGTCATTTGTTGCAACACGGACAAAACTAGAAGTCATTATATTAAGAAAAATAAATTAGGCACACGTATGTTCTCAGTCATATATGTTAGCTAAAGAGGTTAGAATAGTAGTTATTAGAAGTAGGGAAAAGTAGGAGGAAGTGGCTAGCCAAAGTCTGGATAATGAATACAAAAATACAACTTGATAAGAGGAGTAAACTCTAGTGTTCTATAGCACTATAGAATGACTAAAATTAACCATTTATTGTATATTTTTAAATAGTTAAGAGCAAGTTTGGAATGTTCCCAACACAACGAAATGATAAATATTTGAGGTGATAAATTTGCTACAACCCTGATTTGATAGTTACACATTGTATACCATGTATCAAATAATCACACTGTACTCCATAACTATTTACAATTATTGTATGTAAACTACAAATAATAAAAGTAAAAAAAGTCAAAAAGCGATGAAGTGCGCTAAGCAGTTTAGAACAATAGATGCACAGTATAGATGTATAATAAAAAGAACTTCTCACCAAATATAAATCAGTTCTAATGTTACTTCCTCTCCAGAAACCAAAAGGAGTAACTGACCAGATAGTATATCTGGTCCCACTGTACTCTTTTTTGTTGCATCCCCAAACACTGGTTCCAAGCCTCACTTCTTCAGGGTTCTTCTGTAGAGCATCAGCATGAAAGACAAATGCTAAGGTTTATGTGTCCTCCAAAACTGAAATTTAACTGCCAGCATTACAATATTTGGAGATGGGGCCTTTAGAAGGTGATTACATTACAAGGGCAGAGCTGCTATCACTGGAGTGGGATGGTGATCACAGGAGTGTGTTAGTTATTGTGAATGTAGGCTTCTGAAGAAAAGAATAAGTTCAGTCCCCATTCTCTCTGTTTTACATGCTTACATGCCCTTCTGCCATGTTAGGAAGCAGTTTAAAAGCCCTTGCCAAATGTCAGTTTCATACTCTTGGAGTTTTTAGCTGCCAAAACCATAAGCCAAATATAGTAAATCTCTCTCTTTAAAAAAAAAAAATAATAAATTATGAAGTCTGTGATATTTTGTTGTAGCAGTAAAAACAGACTAACACAGCAGCCAAGCAGTGATTCCTTGTCACTGCCTAATTGTCAGGTACTGCTGATTAAAGGTAACTGAATTGGGAGTAAGTAAAATTGGTTTTTAGCCTCTACTCGTCCAGAAGCTGCGACCTTCATCACTTTAGGCCTCGGCTTTTTCATGAAGGTATTTGAGTTGTATCTCTAATACTCCAGCCTTAATGTGCTATAATTTCTGAGAACTTTGTAATGCCCGCATACCAAAATAAAAAAAATGCTCCATTGAGAACAGGATAAGAGATCATTGTTATTGTGTTATTATCCTTATTAATACTGAGAAATGTTTATTGATACTAGTTTAAAGACCTGGCAATTGCTCCGATCTGAATACAGAGTAAATTATAAATAATAATTTTATTTTATGGCCAGTTTAACTTTATTTGTAAAAAATAAATAAAAGCAAAGCAATCACCATTTCATCTTCCTGCTGAAACCTGCTCCCTCTATTGCTTCCAAGATATAAAATACCCTTGATACTTATTGTTTAAAACAATAACAAAGAAATAAATTGACTGCAAGCTTTGTGTCCAGACTTCCACATGTCCTTTGTCTAAATTCCAGCTGTTAACATCTTAAATAACATAATATGTTTTTCACAGCTAAGATATTGATATTTTACAATACTATTAATTCAACTACAGATTTAATTCAGATTTTGTCAGTTTTTTTTTTCCGCTGATGACCCTTTATGTTCCAGGATCCAATCTAAGATACCACAAATTGCATTTAGTCATTGCAATGGCCCAAATGTTTGTGTCCTCCTAATATTTATATGTTTAATTCCGAACTCCCAATGTGATGGTATTTGGTGATGAGGCCTTTGCAAGACCATTAGTCATGAGGGTGGAACCCTCATCAATGGGATTAGTATCTTTATAAAAATGAACCTAGAGAACACCCTCACACGCTTTCTACCATATGAGGACTCAATAACAAGGCACCAGCTGGCTTTCACCAAAACCCAACCAGGCTTGCACCTTGCCTCCAGAACTGTGAGTAATAAATATCTGTTGTTTGTAAGCCATTTGGTCCGTGGTATTTTATTACAGCAGCCTGAACTGACCAAGATAGTCTTCTGGTCTTCTGTCTCCTCCATTTTGACAGTTTGGGGGTCTTTCCTTTTGACAGTTTTGGGTCTTTCCTTGTCTTTCATCACCTTGACAATTTTGAAGAGCACCAGAAAGGTATTTAATGTACCCCTTTTCTCTCTTTAATCTTATAATATCTGGGGGGGGGGACTTTCCAAAGTTATTTAAGTTACCTCTTTTCTTCCCATTGCCCTTAGTGAGAATATTTCATGCATTTGTAGAACAGACACACATAACAATCTATAACATGTCCTGGATTTGCCCAACTTTTTTGGAATTTATTTTTTAACTCACATACATTAAAAGTCACTTGAAGCTTTGAAGTTTTATGGGTTTTGATAATTGCATAGGAGCCTCTATTTACCACCATTGTATCTTATAGAACTGCTCCATCATCTTAAAATTCCCTTGTTACAACCTCTTGGTACTCAAGCCCATTCCAAATTTCTGGCAACAACTGATGTTTCTCATCCCTATTGTTTTATCTTTTCTAGAATGTTGCTTAAATGGAATTATACAATATCAAAGCTTTTAAGTCTGGATTCTTTTACTAAGCAAAATGGATTTAAGATTCACCCATATTGGTACATGAATTCATAGTGCATTTTTTTACCCTGAGTAGTATTCAATTAGTTGGAGGTACCATGATTTGTTTTTCTATTCATCTGTTGAAATATATTTGATTTGTTTTCAGTTTTTGGCAATTATGTGTAAAAGTGGTTTTGGAAACATTGTGTACAAGTTTTTGTGTCAACATAAGCTTTAAATTTATGTGAGTAAATTTTTAGGAATAGGAATGCTGGATCATATGTTAAATAAATGTTCAACTTTACAAGAAACTGCTAAAATATTCTTCAAAAAGGTTATGATATTTTGTATTCCAAATAGCAATGAATGGGAGATCCTCATTAAAGACTTAAAATTGTCAGTTTACTTTAACCATTTTAATAGTTTTTGCTGTTATTTGTTTGTATTTATAAACAAAATTTAATTTTAGAATAGCTTTAGTTTTGTAGAATTCTTGTGAATATAGTACATAGAGTTCTTATACACCTGACAAAAAGTTTCTCCTTTTATTAACATCCCACATTATGATGAGTTTTTTATAAAACCAATATTGAACCAATATTGATACATTATTATCAACTAAAGTTTATACTCTATTCAGGTTTTTAAAATTTTTTCCTAATGTATTTTTTCTGTTGTTTTCTTGTTTATTTTTGATAACATTGACAGCGTTGATCTTGTTTTTGATTGCTGGCCAGGAATGTAAAAGAATGTCCCTTAATTGGGATATGTCTGATATTTTTCTAATGATGTGACTGAAGTTACCATTTTGGGGAGGAAAACCATAGAGATAAATTACCACTTGCATACATCATGTCAAGAATACAGACTACCAAGATGTCTCCCCACAGTTCATATTAATCTTGACCACCTGGTTTGACATCATACTTGTTAGGTTTCTTCACTGTAAAGCTACTCTTTTTTTCTTCCACCATCTCCATATTGTATGTACTTTAGGAAGAAAGTCATTATGCTGTTTGCTTTTTTCCTTTTGGCTTGTTACAGCTACTTTGATACACAATTAGCACATTTTTTTTTTCCTTTCTGTTGGCTGACTTGCTACTCTCTTGATTTCTTTTGCTGTGCAAGAGCTTTTCAGTTTGATGACGTCCCACTTGTCTATCTTATCTTTTATGGCATATACTTTTACGGATTTGATTAAGAGCTGGTTGCCTGCTCCAATGTGTATAAGGGTGTCTCCTGCATTTTCTTCTAAGTTTCTTATAGTTTGAGGTTTTACATTTAGGTCTTTGATCCATTTAGAGTTGATTTTTGTATATGGTGATAGGTAGGGGTC
>CAUYQG010089421.1:0-45150 GCA_963574415.1 Tarsius wallacei
GGTGGCTCAGCCTGTAATCCCGCGCCTTGGGAGGCTGAGGTGAGTGGATTGCCTGAGCCCGCAGGTTCGAGACCCGCCTGGGCAACTTGGCGAGACCTCATCTCTACAATAAATCAAAATATTAGCCGGGCATGGTAGCGCGCGCCTGTAATTCCGGCCACTCGGAAGGCTGAGGTGGAAGGATCGCCGGAGCCCAGCAGGTCGAGCTGCGGTGGCCGGGAGCCGCTACTGCACTCCAGCCTGGGTGACAGAGTGAGACGCCAACTCAAAAAAAACAAAACAAAAAAAAAGTATCTATAGCCGGGCTCGGTGGCTCAGCCTGTAATCCCGCGCCTTGGGAGGCTGAGGTGAGCGGATTGCCTGAGCCCGCGGGTTCGAGACCCGCCTGGGAAGGCGAAACCTCATCTCTACAATAATTCAAAAAAATTAGCTGGGCGTGGTAGCGCGCGCCTGTAATTCCGGCTACTCGGAAGGCTGAGGCGGAAGGATCGCCGGAGCCCAGCAGGTCGAGGCTGCGGTGGCCGGGAGCGGCCACTGCACTCCAGTCTGGGCGATCGAGTGGGACTCCAACTCCAAAAAAAAAAAAAAAAATGAAGAAAAAAAGAACTGAAAAGAGTGAGGAAAGCTTTTGTGATGTTTAGGATAATATAAAGTGACCACATATTCAAATTATTAATGTACCTGTGGGTGAAGAGAGAACAAACGGATTAGAAAATTTATTTATCAAAATAATAGATAAAACCTCCCAAGAGAGGCTAAAATATCTTCATTACAATACAAAAGATCTTCTCCACAGCATACTTAGTCAAACTATCTAAAGTCAAAGACAGAGAGATTATAAAAATAGTAAGAGAAAAGAATCTAGTCACTTATAAAGGACCCCCCCATATTAACAGTAGATTTTCTCAGCAGAAATCTTACAAGCAAAAAAGAGAATTGGATGACATGTTCAAAATGCTTGAAAGAAAAAAAAACTGTCACCTGAGGTACTATATCCAGCAAGATCATCCTTCATAAATGAAGAAGAAATAAAGTCTCTTCCAGACAAGCAAAAGCTGAGAGAATACATCATCATTATACTAGCTCTACAAGAAATATTCAAAGGAATCCTAAACTTGAAAGTGAAAGGATGAAATTTATCATTACAAAAGTACAAAAATGTATAAAACTCAATAGTGAAACAATTACACAAATGAGAAAGAGATGGTACCACTACAGAAAACTATCAAAACACAATGACAAACACTAAGAGGAAAAGAAATGCATTGGAAACAAACAAAACAGCCAGAAAATAATTAACAATATGACAGGAACAAAATCTGTCATATCAACAATAACCTTAAATACAAATGGATTAAATTGCCCACTTAAAAATATATAAACTGGCTGAATGAATTTTAAAAAGATCCAACTATAAGTTGCCTACAAGAAACACACTTTACCTGCAAAGAAATAGACTGAAATTAAAGGGATGATAAAAAATATTCCACACAAAAAGAAACCAAAAGCAAGCAGGAGTAGCTATGCTGATATCAGGTAAACTAGACTTTAAGGCAAAAGAAATACAATAAGACATAGAAGGTCACTATATAATGATAAAGGGATCAATCCAAAAGAAAAAAAGAAAAGAAAATAACAAGTGTGTGTGTGTGTGTGTGTGTGTGTGTGTGTGTGTGTGTGTGTGTATCTCCATCACTGGAGCACCCAGATCCATAAATCAAATATTAGTAGATCCAAAGTGAGAAAAAGTCTCCAAAAATAATAATGGGTGGCTTCCACAACTCCTTGCAGCTTCAAAAAGATCATCTAGACAGAAAGTCCGCAAAGAAAAAGTGAATTTAAACTGGACTTTACATGAAATAAGTCTAAAATACATTTGCAGAATACTTTATCCAACAACTGCAGAATATATATTCTCAGCAGCACATTGACCATTCTCTATAATGACCACATATCAGGTCACAAAAAAGTCTCACAAATTTTAAAATATTGAAATAGTATCCATTATCTTCTTGTGCTTCAATGAAATAAAACTAGAAATCAATACTAAGAGGAGTTTTGGAAACTACAAATAAATGGAAATTAACAACATGCTTTTGTGTCACCATAGGGTCAATGAAGAAATTAATATGTAAGCCAAAGTGGTTCTTTAAACAAATGAAAGTAGAAGCACAACATACTAAAACCTGTGGGATATAGTGAAATCAGTGCTAAGAGGGGAGTTTATATCAATACACGCCTACATCAAAAAAGTAGAAAAACATCAACTAATAAATCTAATGATGCACATCAAGGAATTAGAAAAGCAAGAAAGAAAAAAGAAAACCCAACATTGGCAGAAGGAAAAAAATTATAAAGATAAGAGTAGAACTAAATAAAATAGAGCAAAAAGATCAACAAAATTAAAGGCTTGTTCTTTAAAAAGATAAACAGCATTGATAAACCACTAACTAGACTAATAAAAAAATAGAGAAAATACCCAAATAAACAAAATCAGATATGAAAAAGGAGACTGATACCACAGAAATAAAAAGGGTCATTAGAGACTATTATGAATAATACACTAACAAACAGAAAAACCTAGAGTAAATGGATACCTTCCTGGAAACAAACAACCTACCAAAATTGAATCTGGAAGAAATTGAAAACCTGAACAGACCTCTAGTGAGTAATGTGATTGAATCAGTAATTAATAATTTTTCAAGATGAAAAAGCCCAGCCTTTATTGCTAATTCTACCAAACTTATGAAGACCACTAGTTACCAAACTATTCAAAAATATTGAAGAGGAGAGAATTCTTTCTGACTCATTCTATGAGGCCAGTATACCATAATTAGATACCACAACTAGACAGGAACACAACAACAAAAAACAAGACTACAGGTCAATATTTCTAATACACATAGACACAAAATTTTTCAAAAACAAAAAAGCTAACAGACCAAATTCAACAGCACGTCAAAAGCATAATACACCATGATCAAGTGTGATTTATGCCAGAGATGCAAGGATGGTTCAACATATGCAAGTTAATAAACATGAAAAATCACATAAACTGGATGAAGGTCAAATATCATATAATCATCTCAATAGATCATATAATCATCTCAATACACGCAGAAAAACATTTGATAAATTAAACATTCCTTTATTATAAAAACTTTTTTAAAAAGTAGGCATAGAAGAGATATATTGCAACATAATAAAGGCCATAATAATGTGGCAAACTCATAGCTAGCATCACATCAAATAAGGAAAAGCTGAAAGCCTCTCCTTTAAGATTTGAAACAATACAAAGATGCCTGCTTCTCACTCCTATTCAGCACAGTACTGGAAGTCCTAGTCAAAGCAATCAGACAAAACAAATAAAAGGCATCCCAACTGGAAAAGAGAAAGTAAAATTGTCCCTCTTTATTGGTGATATGATCTTATATTTTTAAAAACCTAGAGACTTCACCAAAAAAACTTTCAGCTCTGATGAATAAATTCAGTAAAGTTGTAAAACACAGATTAACATAAAAATCAGGAGCATTTCTATACACCAATAATGAACTAGCTGAGAATGAAATTCAAAACACAATACCATGTACAACAACTACAAAAGAATACCTAAATATTAATTTAACCAGAGAGGTGAAAGATCTCTACAAGGAAAATTACAAATCACTGATGAAAGAAATTAAAGAAGACACTAACAAATAGAAGGCCATCCCATGCTCATGAATTAGAAAAATTAATACTGTTAAAATGACCATATTGCTTAAAGTAATCTACAGATTCAATGCAATCCCTATCAAAATACCAAAGTTATTTTTCATATTATTAGAAAAAAATCATTAAATGTGTAGAGCCAGACTACCTAAAGCAATCCTAAACAAAAAGAACAAAGCTAGAGGTCTCATACTATCTGATTTCAAAATAACAAATAACAAATAACAAAACTAAGGTTACCAAAACTGTATGATACTGATATAAAAATAGACATGTAGACCAATAGAACACAGCAGAGAACAGGAAAAGAAATCCACATATTTACAACTGATTGACTTTTTAAAAAAAGCCACCAAGAACATACATTGGGGAAAGGTCATCCTCTTTAATAAATAGTGCAGGAAAAATTGCATTTTCACTTACAGAAGAATGAAACTGAACTCCTATCTCTCCCATATACAAAAATCAACCCAAGAGAAATTAAAGACTTAAATATGAGGCCCTATACTATAAAACTTGTAGAAAAAAACCATTAGAAAATCACTTCACAACATCAGGCTAGGTAAAGATTTCATGGCAAGGACCTCAAAAGCACAGGCAACAAAACAAACATAAGCAAATGGGACTGTATTAAACTAAGGAAGATTCTGCATAGCAAAGGACATAACACAGTAAAGAGATGACTGGTTAAGTGGGAGAAAATATTTATCTGACAAGGCACTAATGAGAATGAAATCAAAGATTTCAAATCAAAGAAAGAACTCAAACAACTAAGCAATTAAAAGAAAATAATAATCCCATTAAAAAGTGGGGTATGCTGCATTTCCCTCCTGGAAAGACAGGCTGCCAAAGTCAAATCTTTGACTTGGAATTGGTCTCTGTGTATCACTGCCTGGGTGTCCCACCCTGCCCCACATATCTGGGCAGTTGCAGCAAGGGAGCCCAGTAATACAAAGGAACATTCAGGATGACAGCCTAAATAGGAGCCTAGCAGGAGGCTTCCATTCCCATGATCTGGAATCTGCATACTAAGCAGGAAAGTTGCTATAGCCATGCTTTCACATGAACAGTGGGTCCTGTGGCCAACATCATACATCCACAATAGCAATCTAAGTTGCAATCTGGAACTGTTCAATGAGCATCAGTGCTAAGAACTCCAGCCTCCCTCTCAGACCCATTGGGTGGCATGCCCAGTTATACTGAAGAAGAGGGAGAGATTCCCTCATTCCTACACACTGGGAAAGCAACCTAAGTGGCAGGAGACCAGCAGGAAGGAATTCATCCTTGTGTACTTGAATCTGCAGTCTGAACAACAGGAGAGTTCCTGATCCCATGGTTTCCCTTAGGTAGTGAGGCCTGAAACCAAGGTCAGCTCTGTGACCCGGAAATGAACTACAGGTGTCTTTGTGGAGCACCTCAATCTGGCCTTAAGTCTGTCAGGTAAGTGTACCTTCCCAGTACCAAGAATCAGGCAGCGTCCATTTCTACATCATACATCCACAATAGCAACCTAAGTTGCCCCACACTTCCTGGGCAGCAATACATGTGCAACAACACCCTCTGTCCTCTATGCCTTAACACACCCAATCACCAGGAGTAGGGCCTGGGCCACCCCTTCCCCTGGGGATGAGTCCTTGGTGCTGTGGTGCTCTCTCTGCTCAATGCCTAGACATAACCCAGGTACCTGGAGCTCTCACTCTTCTAGATTAGGAGATTAGACCGCACTCCTTTCCCTGAGCAGACAACATGAGGCAGCAGAGGTCCCCAAACACCCCAGTGAGGCACACATCTGGGCACTTGGAGGCCACACACCATACCCAGCCTGGAGTGGGTACCTGTGCCTGACATTGGTGAACCTGTAGGTGGGCCTGCCTGGGTTGGCCCTACCTACCTTGGTTCTCCTTTCCCCGGGGCTAAACTGGGAGCACAGATCACAGTGCCCTCTGCAGATGAGTTCACTGTTGAGACAACAGAGCTCTTCTAGTAAACAGCAATCAAATAAATACCCATCCACATCAACAGTAGCTAGCCCTTACCTATAGGCACCACCTGATGGCCTTCAGGTTGAAAGACACATCAAAACAGGTAATTTGCTGATACTAGCATACACCACAAAGGAGTAAGTTAAGCCTCCCAAGACCTCCAGCAGCCTAGCCTCACAAGAAGCAGTGAGCCAGCTGCACCTCCACTATGTTCTTACAACCAACACTTGGGAAAGCCTACATACACAGGCTATCTATATCAGAGAAACTCATACAGAATAGCCTCTGTAGTTCATTCAGATGAGAAAGAACAAGAGAAACAACTCTGAAAGTATAAAAAAACCAGTGTTACCCCTTCAAAGGGGCTGACCAATTCTGCAGTATTCAAACCTAACTGCAATGAAATCCACAAAATGTCAGAAAACAAACTCAGAATATTGATTATAAAAAGCTCAACAAAATGCAAGGTAAAACTAATAACCAACACAAAGAAAACTGCAGAGCAATTCAGGAGGTAAAAGGAGTGTTTGACAACATTAAAAAAATCCAAACAGAACTAAAAAACTCAACGGAGGAAGTACACAACAAGCTATACTGTAGGTTAGAACAGAACTAAGAAACTCAATGGAGGAAGTACACAACAAGCTATAGCTGTAGGTTAGAACAAGTGGAAGAAAGAATCTCAGAGATGGAAGACAGGTTCTTTGAACTGAGTCAGACAGAAATAAAGAAAAAAGAATCAAGAAGAATGAGTAAAGCCTATGAAATATATGAGACTATGTCACAAGTATTCCAGAGGGAGAAGTTAAAGTATGAAAAATACATTCAAGGAAATAATTCACAAAAATCTCTCTAGCCTCAAGAGAAACCTAGACATCCAAACACAAGAGGCCCAAAGAACTCCTGCAATACGTATCATGAGAAAAGTCTCACCAAGGCATATAGTTGTCAGATTTTCCAAAGTCTATGTGAAAGAAAATATCATAAGAGCAGCAAGAAAGACACACCGAATCACTTATAAAGGAAATAACATTAGACTAACAGCAGAAATCTCAGTAGAACTCCTGCAAACCAGAAGAGAATGGGGGCCTATTTTCAACCTCCTGAAAAAAAAAAAAATGCCAGTCAAGAATTTAATATCCGTCCCAACAAACCTTCATAAACAAAGCAGAAATAAAGTCTTTCCCAAAATGCAAACACTAAGGGTATTCATTGTCACTAAACTGGCTCTATAAGAGATGTTCAAAGGCATTCTAAACTTGGAAAAGAAATGATGACACTTGTTATCACAAAAGATCACATAAGTACAAAGTTCACAGTGCCTATAAAACAAGTACACATTAGAATCCCCAAGTCAGCAAGCCTACAACACAATGGCAGGAACAAAACCTCACATATAAATATTAACCCTGAATGGAAATGGCCTAAAAACCCGCACTTAAAAGAATCAGAGTGGAAAACTGCTGGCCAAAGACAGTGACAGACTAAAAGTAAATAGATAGAGAAAGATATATCTGGTGAATGAACAACAATAAGCAGAAGTAGTCATCCCCATATCAGATAACTCAGACTTTAAGCTAAAAACAGTTTTATGAAAAGACAAAGAAGGGCATTATATAATGATAAAGGGTGAGATTCAACAAGAAGGCCAGAGCACCCAAATTCATGAAACAAATACTACTTGAATTTAGAAAACATATCGATAGCAATACCATAGTAATGGGCACATTCAACACCCCACTGACGTCACTAGACAAGTCATCAAAGCAGAAAATTAAAACACTGGACTTTGATCATAGACCAAATGGACCTAACAGACATCTACAGAACTTTGCACACAACAACTACAGAACATACCTTTTTCTCATCTCTGCACAGAACATTCTCTAAAATAGACCGTATGCTTGGCCATAAAGCAAGTTTCAATAAATTTTAAAACATCAAAATTATACCAAGCATCTTCTATACCACAATGGAATAAAATTAGAATTCAACACTAAAAGGAACTCCCAAAACTATATCACTACATGGAAACTGAACAACTCACTTTTGAATGACCCTTGAGTAATCAATGAAATTAAAGCAGAAATAAAAAATTTTGTTGAAACACATGAAAATAGTAACACAACATACCAAGATCTCTGGGACACAGCAATTCAGTCCTGGGAGAAAAGTTCACAGCATTAAGTGCCTACATCGAAAATATAGAGATCAGAAATTAACAGCTTATCTTTGACTTTAAGAACCTAGAAAAACATGAACAATCTAAACCTAAAGCTAGCATAGATAAAATAAATAAATAACAAAGGTCAAAGCTGAACTAAATGAGATTAAGGCCAAAAAAAAAAAAGATGCAAAGGATCAATGAATAAAAAAGTTGTTTTTTTGAAAAGATAAACAAAATTAACAGACCATTAGCTACACTAACCAAGAAAAAAAGAGAGAAACTCAAATTCAATTAGAAATAACAAATTCAATGACATAATTATCCATGTAGAAAAACCTAAAGACTCCTCCAATAAGCTTCTAGACCTGATAAATAACTTCAGTAAATTCTCAGGACACAAAATCAATATACAAAAGTCTGTGGCATTCCTATACACCAACAATTCTCAAGCCAAATCAAGAAATAAAAGATCATCAGATACTACTATACTATGAACACCTCTGGAAAGCCTAAAGGAAATGGACAAATTCTCAGAAACATACTTCATGACTGAACCATGAAGAAATAGATACCCTGAATAGACCAACAATGAGCAATGAAAAGTAATCCATAATAAGAAAAAAAATTTCCCAACAACAACAAAAAAGCCCAGGAGCAGATGGATTCACAGTCAAATTTTATCAGATATACAAAGAAGAGCTGATACTACTACTATTGAAACTATTCCAGAAAATTGAGGAGGAGGGACTCTTTCTAACTCATTCTATAAAACCAGTATCACACTGATACCCAAATCATGAAGGACACAATAAGAAAACTACAGCCAATTTCCTGAAAAATACAGATGCAAAAATTCTCAATAAAACACAAGCAAACCACATTCAACTGCATGTCAAAAAAAAAAAAAAAAAAAAAAAAAACTACATCATGACCTAGTCAGTTTTATTTCAGGAATGCAAAGATGGGTCAATATCTGCATCAATAAATGTAATCCACCACATAAACAGAAGCAAAAATAAAAACCAGTTGACCATCTTAATAGATGCAGAAAAGGCATTCAACAAAATTCAACATTCTTTCATGATAAAAACCCTCAACAAAATGGACACTGAAGGAACATATCTCAAAATAATGAGAGTTATATATGACAAACATTCAACCAACATATATTTATGAAGGAAAAGTTGAAAACCTTTCCCCTCAGAACAGGAACAGACAAGGATGTCCACTCTCACCACTCTTATTCAACACCATACTGGAAGTCCTAGCAAGAGCAATCCATCAAAAGAAAGAAACAACAGGCATCTACAACAGCAAGGAGGAAGTCCGACTATCCCAGTTCACAATGACATAATTATTCATGTAGAAAAACCTAAAGACTCCTCCGATAAGCTTCTAGACCTGCTAAACAACTTCAGCAAATTCCCAGGATACAAAATCAATGTACAAAAGTCCTATATGCCAACAATTCTCAAGCCAAATCAAGAACTCAATCTCATTCACACTAGCCGCACACTCAAGAATAAAATACCTAGGATACACCTAACTAAGGAGATGAAAGATCTCTACAAGGAGAACTACAAAACACTGATGAAAGAAATTGTAGACAACATAAACAAATAGAAGAACTCTCCATGTTCATAGATTGGAAGAATAAATATTGTTAAAATGACCATACTGCCCAAAGCAATCTACAGATTCAATGCAATCCTAATCAAAATATCAATTTCATTTTTCATAGAACTAGAAAAAAATCAGAAGGTGTATATGAAACTAAATAAGTACCCAAATAGGCAAAGTAATTCTAAGCAAAACGATCAATTTTAGAGGCATCACACTACCTGACTTCAAAGCATGCTATAAGACTATAGTAACTAAAACAGCATGGCATTGGTACAAGAATAGACAGATAGACCAATGGAGCAGAATAGAAAATCCAGAAATAAAACCACATTCCTACATACAACTGATCTTCTACAGAACTGACAAAAATAAACAATGAGGGAAAGAACACCATATCCAATAAATGATGCTGGGAAAATTGGCTTGCCATACATAGAAGAGTGAAACTGGACCCCTTACCTCATTATACACAAAATTTAACTCAAGATGCATCAAAGACCTAAATGTAAGACCTAAAACTTTAAAAATCCTAGAAGAAAACCTAGGAAACACTCTTCTGGACATTGGTTCAGGCAAATAATTTATGAAAAAGATCACAAAAGCAGCCGGGCTTGGTGGCTCAGCCTGTAATCCGGCGCCTTGGGAGGCTGAGGTGAGTGGATTGCCTGAGTCCGCAGGTTCGAGACCCACCTGGGCAACTTGGTGAGACCTCATCTCTACAATAAATCAAAAAATTAGCTGGGTGTGGTAGCGCGCGCCTGTAGTTCCAGCTACTTGGAAGGCTGAGGCGGAAGAATCGCCAGAGCCCAGCAGGTCGAGGCTGCGGTGGCCAGTAGTGGCCACTGCACTCCACTCTGGGCAACAGAGTGAGACTCTATCTCAAAAAAAAAAAAAAAAAATCACAAAAGCAGTTGCAACAAAACCCAAAATAGACAAATGGGACTTAAACTAAAAGCTTCTGCACAGCAAAAGAAATAATCAACAGAGTGAACAGAAAGTCTACTGAATGGGAGAAAATATTTGCAAATTACACCTCAGACAAAGGGCTAATATCCAGAATCTATAAGAAACTTAAACAACACACAAAAAAATTAATAATCCCACCAAAAAGTGGGCAAAAGGCATAAATAGACACTTCTCAAAATAATACACACAAGCAGCCAACAAACGTATGAAAAAAATGCTCAATATTACTAACCATTGGAGATTTGCAAATTAAAATCACAATGAGATATATCACTTCATATTAATCAGAATGGATATTAATAGAATGTCAAAGAACTACAGATTTTGGCATGATTGGGGGGAAGAGGAAATGCTTGTTCACTGTTGGTGGGATTATAAACCAGTTCGACCACTAAGGAAACAAGTATGAATATTTTTCAAAGAACTTCTACTCATATGTTCATTGTAGACTATTCTCAAGAGCAAAATCATGGAACCAACCTAAATGTGTATATCAAAGTGATACCTGTATTCACATGTTTATCCAGTCAGCAATTGTCTAGATAAAGAAAATGTGATATATGTATATACTATGGAATACAATTCAGTCATAAACAAGAATGAAATCATAAGCTTTGCAGTGACATGGATGAAAATGAGGACCATCATCCTAAGTGAACTGAATCAGAAACAGAAAATCAAACACCACGTTTTCACTCATATGTGAGAGCTAAATGGTCACAAAGATGGAAATAAACACTGGAGACCCTGATAAAGGGAAAGTTGGAGAGGGGTTAGGGTTCAGAAGTTACCAATGGGCACAATGTTCACTCTCTGGGGAACTGGCCACCAGCGACCCAATCCCCACCACTACATAACATGTCCATATAATTAACATACATGTGCACCCTATTAATCTAAAATAAAAATAGGAGGAACAGTGGGCTAAGGGCATGAATAGACATTTTTCAAAAGAAGATATACTAATGACCAACAGGTATAGAGAAAAAAACAACCAAGTGAAATCATCAAGGAAATGTAAATCAAAACTACAGTGAGATACCATCTTACCCAGGTTATAATGGCTATTATTAAGAAGACAAAGAAAGAAAAAAAAAAAAAAACAGGTGCTGGTGAGGATGCATAGAAAAGGGAACTCTAATACACTGTTAAGGCGAATGAAAATTAGTATAACCACTATGGAAAACAGAATGAACATTTCTTTTAAAAACTAAAAATATAATTACCATATGATCCAGAAATCTCACTACTGGCTATCTATCCAAAGGAAAGAAAATCTGTATATCAAAATGATACCTGTACTCACATGTTTATTGCAGCACTATTTATAATAGCAAAGATATAGAATCAATCTAAGTGTCTATCAACAGACAATTGGTTAAAGAAAATGTTGTATATATACAGAATGGAATACATATAAAAATTCAGCTATAAAAATAATGAAATTGCAGCTACATGGATGTGTTTGGAGATCAATATGTTAAGTGAAATAAGCCAGGCACAAAAAGACAAATACTGCATGTTCTCATTCATATATGGAAGCTAAAAAAGTTGATCTCATGGAGATAGAGAATAGAATGATGGATACCAGTGGCTAGGAAGGGTGTGTGGGTGGGAAGAAAGATTAAGAAAATGTTGATTGATGGGTACAAACATACAGTTAAGTATAGGAAATAAGTCCCAATATTTGATAGCAAAGTGGTGACTATAGTTAGTAACAAAGTATTGTATACTTCAAAATGGCTAGAAGAGAGGATTTGTACACATAGAAATGATAAATACTAAAGGTGATGGATACCCCAAATACCTTCAAATACCTTGACTTGATCATGACACATTCTGTGCATATAATAATAATTACAATAATTACATGTATCCCATACATATGTAAAATATTTTGTATCAATAAAAATAAATAAATAAATAAATGTCATTGGTCAAATGCATGCTTGTTTATTTCTGGACTCTCAATTCTATTTCATGGATCTATATGTCTATTCTTTTTGCAACATCACACTCTTGTGATTAATGTAGTTTTACAGTAATCCTTGAAATCAAATGCTGCAAGTCCTCTAACATGGTTCTTCTATTTATGTGTGTGTGTATAAATAAATAAATACACGCACATACCCATATATATGTGAAATTATTCTGAATAATTCATATTCATATATATTCTGCCATGTTAAGTCCTTTGGATTGCCATATAAATTTCAGAATTTACTTTTTAGCTTCTATCAAGAAAATCTTAGTATTTTGATTCAATTTGCATTGAATCTATAAATTAATTTAGAA
Organism: Tarsius wallacei; assembly: GCA_963574415.1. Taxonomy (NCBI): domain Eukaryota; kingdom Metazoa; phylum Chordata; class Mammalia; order Primates; family Tarsiidae; genus Tarsius; species Tarsius wallacei. The sequence continues at coordinate 12,745 of CAUYQG010089421.1, forward strand.
AAAATTGACATCATAACAAGATTGAGTATTCTGTTCTATTAAAATAGTATATATCTCCATTTATTTAGGTCTTCTTAAACCTCTTCACAATATATTGTAATTTTAAATATACAAGTCTTCCAAATATTTTGTTAAATTATCCTTAAGTATTTCAGTCTTTTTATGCATCTGTAATGGTAATTTTAAATTTTAATTAATATTTTTATCAGTAAATATAAAAATACAAGTAATTTCTGTATATTTACTGTGTATTCTACTTTGCTAAACTCATTTATTAGATCTTATACTTTTTCTTTGAGATTCCTTAGAATTTTTTTCAAATATGCTACAGATAAAGGAAATTTTATTTCTTCTTTTCTTAACTATTTGTTTGCTTCTCTCTCTCTCTCTCAATCTTTCTCTTTCTTTCTACCTTTATACAATGGGAACCCCCACAAAACCAGAATTTATTAATCAAAAATTGCGTATTTTTTATTGTTTTTTTAAAAAGATGTGGCGTACAATTCAGGATTAGGTACACAAGTGGTCATCATACAGGTAACGTTTGGACCTCCCTTTGGTCCCCACTTTGCCTGGTTTGAGATCAGGTACCCTCACTGTTGTTATGTGCCTCCCTCACCCCCCAGGCAGTTAACAGCTACTGCCAATCACTTTCTTATATATAGTATTATGGTAAATGCTCAGGATCTGCTTATGTGTGAGAACACGTGGTACTAAGTTCTTTATTTCTGTGCTAGATCACTGAATATTATAGACTATGGAAAACAGTGTGTTGATTCCTAAAAGAACTAGAATTTGACCTTCCATACAACCCAGCAATCTCCCTTCTGGGGATATACCCAGAGGAACTTAAATCACTCTACAAAAAAGATACTTGCACACACATATTTATTGCAGTGCTATTTATTCTTATATGTTTGAACAATAGTCACCTTCAAAATATTATCCATTTGATGCAATACACATATCAAGACACTTTTTCCACTACTCAGAACAGATTTTGAACTCATCAATTTTGGTGTCTTTTAGTGCTTCTGTTGTTTTTTGTTTCACCTCTTCCATATTGGCAAAACATTTCCCTTTGAGGACTTTTTTCATCCTAGGAGATCAAAAAAAAATTGCTCAAGGTGAGATCAGGTGACTAGGAAGGGTGAGGCATGGGGATCAAGCCATTTTTGGTCAAAAAACTGCTGAACACTCCGTGTGATGTGGGCAGGTATGCTTGTAAATCAACCAGCAAAAAATGGGCAGATGTGTTGAAAGAACCTAAAAAAAAAAAAAAAAAAATTCACTGAAGCTGAATGCAGTCTCTTACAACAACACTAGTGGGTACGCTGATTCTGATGGGTTTCTATAATACTTACCTAGTAGGGAAAGCCTGTACTACAAGGGGTCCGCTCCCTCCAAAATATAATTCTGTTATTTTGGGGGAGTCTTCCCTTGTATATTTGCTAGAACAGTGATTCTCAATGGGGATAATCCTTCCCAAGGGGTCATTTGAAAATGTCTGGAAAATTGTTTGGTTGACCCAATTGACAGGTGTGCTATTGGAATCTAATTGGTAGAAGACAGGAATGCTGCTAAACCTTCTACAATATGCATGACAACCCAAAGGAGAAAAAAAAAGTTAAGCTCAACTTTGGCATGGTAATATAGTGATGTTGAGATACCCTCATCTAAAGCATTGTGCAAAGTATAATGTTAAATAAAAATGACAAAGGTGGACTCCTTTGTTCTGTTCCTGCCTTAAGGAGAAAGACTTTGTACTTTCACCGTTAAGTATGATGCTGGCGGTGAGTTTTCCATAGAGATTCATTATTATTAAGGATATCCTCTTCCGTACCTAAATTGCTGAGAATTTTTATCAATACAAGTATTGAATTTGAAAACATTGCCTTTTCTACATCAAGGAAGATCATTATATGCTTTTTTTAGTCCAGTAAATTGGTAAATTGCATTGACTATGTTTAATGTTGAACCAACCTTGAATTCCTAAGAAGATGCACCTTGAACATTATATATTATTCATTTTATATATTGATTGATTCAATTTGTTAAAATTTTGTCAAGAACTTTTGCTTTTGTGTTCATGAAGAATATTTTTGTCTGGTTTTGATATAAAAGTAATGTTGATCCATGAAATAAGTTGGAAAGTGCTCCTTCCTCTTTTATTTTTTGAAATAAATTTGAAAGAAAAATTTGTATTATTTCTTTCATAGGTTCTTGGTAGAATTCAACCTTCACATCTGGGCCTGGAGCTTTTGGGAAGCAGGTTTTAAACTCTAGTCAGTTATTTCAATAATTATTTTGGGATTCAGATTATTTATTCATGAATAAGTTTTAATAATTTGTGTCTTTTAAGGAATTTTCCCATTTCCATGTGTGCTGTCAAATATTTAGAAATAAATTTGTTCATAATATGTTTTTATTGTCCTAACTTCTGTAGAATACAATGGTGTCCCTCTTTCAATTCTAATGTTGGTAATCTGTATTTTTTCTTAATTGTTCCAATCAAGATTCTTTTAAAAATTTATTAACAATATTTGTTAATTTTATTGGTCTTTTGAAAGAGTAAATTTTGGTTTCATTGGCCTTATTAATTTTATCTTTTAAATTGCACTAATTTTGTTCTTTTCCATCTTTTTTCTTTTCTTCTGCTTGCCTTGTATTTTATTTGCTTATCTTGCTTCTAGGTTTTTAAGGTAAAAGAACTGGTTATTGATTTGAGACTTCTTGATTTTAAATATAAGTATTCAATAATATAGCATTTTTCCTAAGCATTGCTTTGGCTGAGTCTCACAAAATTTTTAACTCTTTTATTTTTGTTTAATTGACATAAAATAAAAGGTATATATTTCATGTGTATGTATTATATGTATTATATGTGATACATTTACTACATATATGACAGATTTGGTACATATATTGAGACATTTGATGCATATAAGATACATTTGATACATACTCAATCAAAATTGTATTTACACCCATGAAACCATCACCACAGTAAGATAATGAGCAACACTTCCAAATCCTTTTGTAATCTCTCCCTTCAACCCATCTTCACTTGCCTCCGTTCTTCCAGGCAATACTTGATCTGCTTTCTGTCATTATATATTAGTTAACTTTCCTATGCTTTCATACAACTGGAATCATACAATATGTAATTTTCTTTTATGAAGCATAATTATTTTGAGGTTCATCCATGTTGCATTGTATATCAATAGTTCATTGATTTCATTGTGTAAAGTATTCCATTGTATGGATATTTTATCCATTCATCTGTTGTTTGACATTTTAGTTGTAGGCTATTACATACAAAGTTGCTATGAGTATTTGTGCACTTTCTCTGAATATTTGCTTTTACTTCTCTTGGATAAATACCTAGGAGTGGAAAGATTGAGTCATATAGTAGATATATATTTTTTTACGATACTGAAAAAAATTATATTTCACTTGAATATGTCAACTGAAAAAATCTCTAAATGTTTAAAAATACTTAAGGTTTCTATGTTGACATTTCATTTATGGACAAAAGGCCTTCGGATGTAATCACTCTTAGGCAGGCAATGGAATATGGTGGTGCATCTTTATACAAATACAAAATGTACTGTTTGATTCAGTTCCACTTTGGTGTCAAAGCTGAGCTATGAGCCTAATTCTGCTGGCAGCCACATTTACAGCTGGCCTAAGAGAATAGGACTGGCATGCAAAGAAAGGAATAGTTAAGAGACAGAATAAGAGAAAAAAGGATAAAAAGTAGAGGGAGGTATGGCTTGGTGGAATTCAGAACCCTGGCTCCAACATTAGTTTCTATGATGCAATATATTCAGCTTTTTGCCATAAAGAGTAATATATGCCATCTTTGCCCACAGATACGTATTTCAGTTGGAGAGACAGGAAACAATAAATGAACAAGACAGAATAGAACATACTGCTAAGGGATACTTTTCAACCTCTACTACATTCTTTCCCAGGCTAGGGCTCCTACCTAATGCAATCGGTATCAGGCAATTGTGAAAGTGAGTAGAAAGAAATGACACCGTTTCTGTTTTTCTGAGAGTTTTCAGTTTAAAGAAAGTTTTCAGACTTATATACCTGTTAGACCTTCACCTGGTGTCCTATAGCAATATTATCCCCTCTGTCTCTTGTGCTTCTGCTGCATAAAGCTTATCTTTTACCTCTTCAAAGTCCTGCAGGAATTTTCATGACAAGTGTGTGTGGAAGGGTAGTGTTTAGGGTAATCATACTTCTGATTGTAAACTATTAGTAACACTTTGTAATTGTATGCACTCTTACTTATTTTAAAAACTCTAGTTAAGCTTTGTCACTATCAGTGAGTTCTCACATGTTTTTTGAGTTTTTGAGTTCAAAGGTTTTGTGTTGAATATGTTCACAGGCCACTTGACATGTCTGAAGGTTGTTCACAGATAAAATGTATAAAAAAGTTAAAGCTTTCTCTTGTGAATAAACAAACTGATTCAGATAAGTCTTTGGTCTACCTTGGGCAGTTCACTTATCCATGAAGAAACTTCCACTAATAGTTGATATAAGCAAGAATTCCTTCAAAGCATTGTCATGATATATACAAAGACTTGAACACTCTGTATGGTTTGAGATCTGATTAACTCCAAAAATATATCTGCTTACACTTAGTCTTGTCAATAAAAGATGCTGAAGCTGCACTTGACATTTTGCCAACCAAGGATTAATTCTTTTCCCTACTGCTCTTCATTCTGATCAAATTCAACAAACATTGTTAATTGAATATCATGGAATGCTGACTGGAATTTTGCAGTCCAGAAACTCCTAAAAGGTGATCCTTTGACTATCCTTTTTTCTCTCAGGAAAAATTTAGTCAGATGATTAATATTGTAAATAAATATATTTATAGTACATTTGTGAATCCCAGGATCCTTTAATGTAATTTAATTTCATAAATATGCCATGCAAAATCCAAGTAGCTAAAAAATTGACTTGTTAAGGTAATGTGAGTGATGGAAAATCAGAGGTTTCAAAGTGATTGAACTTATAGAATAGGTAAACTTCAAGGTATAATAGGGAAACCATTCCTGGAAGAACAAGGCCACAAGGCCTGGGTCTACTTCTTTTTTTTTTTTTTTTTTGAGTTGGAGTCTCACTCTGTCACTCAGACTGGAGTGCAGTGGCCGCTCCCGGCCACCGCAGCCTCCACCTGCTGGGCTCCGGCGATCCTTCCGCCTCAACCTTCCAAGTAGCTGGAACTACAGGCGCGCGCTACCACGCCTGGCTGATTTTTTGATTTATTGTAGAGATGAGGTCTCGCGTGCCCAGGCGGATCTCGACCCCGCGGGCTCAGGCAATCCACTCACCTCAGCCTCCCAAAGGCGCGGGATTACAGGCTGAGCCACCGAGTCCGACTGGGTCTACTTCTATCCTGTCTGACCAGGGTAATCAAGTCAGAGTTTTACCAGAAACCTACAGCATCTGAATAAATTGGCAGCTACTCAGTACTTCAGAGAGGGAGAAGGAGACTAGGTCATTTCTGATTTAAAAAAAAAAAAACCAACACAGAATTTTATCCCAGCAACGTTGCATCCCATGCAAGGGAGACATCTTGTGTTTCATTAAGCCTAGAGGTTTCATTTTTAGTAAGGATGGATGGAAACTTTTTCTCTACTAGCCTCGATAATCTTTTATAAGGTAAATTTAATCTGAAGAGCCAATCATTAATTTATACTCAGGCTATAGATGAGGCAATGTACATTTTTACCTTGAAATCAAAACACATGAACCACTTTGGCTAATAATGAAATTTTTCAGCTCCTATTTTAAAAAATTTCAAGCTTGAAGAAATACAAAAAATTCCCTAAGATAGAAACTTTAAAGAGAATGTCATCAATGCACCAAGCTATGTTAAACACTTACATTAGAGCTACTGAGCTTATAAAGTTGGTTTTACATTCAATTTGATAAAACCTTACTGAGTCTATTGTGTGCAAGAAGCACAGTGAGTGAAGATTATAGTCACTAATGCTTTAAGGGAGTTTTAGCCTAGAGAAAAAGATGTATTTTTAGAGGACCATTTAGCATGATAGAAACTAGAGAGAACACAACACATAATTGTAGGACTATTTCACAGAGCAATTTCTGCATTTCCCAAACTTGGCCAATCAGCTTCAGAAGAATGTGGGAAAACCAATGACTGCTCCTTGGAGGCCAGTCCTGTGCAAGAGTAAGGAGGGGACTGGCCCCATGGAAGTCACTAATACCAAGACCAGAAAGTGAAGGAGTGACTTAAATCCCTATTTACAAGTTTATTCAAAATTGTCCTAGAAGAGAAATACCATACATGGATCAGTGTAACACACTTAGGGCTGAAGAGTAAAAAGGACAGAAACTCAGCTAGAAAGGAATAAGTCCAAGACTCCAGAACGGGGTCCTGGGGACTGTGCAATCCTGAATGGTTGCAGAAAATAAATGGCAAGGGACGTGACCTGGAGATGTTGTAGGCCTAAACTTTAAACAGTGTAAACCTTGAGGAAAAAGTTCTGACTGCAGAAATCTTATCTCATGGTGAAGCACTGTACTGGGCCCAGAAAGCACTAAGCAGTAATTGACACTTGCGGGAGACTTTCTGTAGGGTGTACCAGTTTAGACAGGCACTGAAAGGTCTGGTGTGTTTATACAGTCATGTCAGTTTACCTGTGTCAGACAAGACTCTGACAGGCCTTCAAAAGGAACTGCACAGGGTCATCAGTTATCCATGCTGCTGGAAATGTCACTAGCCTGGCTAGCCAAAGAAAAACACATGCGCTTGCCAGAAGTAACAAAGTAATGGACTTTCCACAAGAAGCTATCAGTTCCGGACAATTTGGTATTTTTAGAAAAAATACTTAGATATAGTAGGTACCACGGTCGTTAAGACCTAAACTGACGTGGCTCATGGATTCAGAATGGGGGTGGGAAGGTGCTAGTGATTAAATGAAGCATCAATGAAGAGAATTTGTGTTCTTAAAGGAGCAGTCAAGTACAAATATTTGGAAAATATACAATAGCTCATACTTTAAAGCATGGAATGTCAAAGTATAAGGATCCTTTAAGGCACCCACAACCTAGCATAAACACATCGTTCAGAATAAGAAAGAAAGAGGTTAGGAAATGCACATATGTATTACCTACAATAACAACCATACTCTGTGCCATAGAAATGGAAAGGCAAGATGTATAAAAAATTTTACACCATTAATAATCCTTTAGAGTCCTTGGTTAAATAGTCTTAAACTGGAATCTATGAGTTCACTTTGGCCTTTTACATTTTCAGAAATTTCCTTAGGGTCAATTTACCTCTTAAGTCCTAGACTTTCTGACTTTTATTAAAGTATGTGTTTTGCAGCTTATCAAATAAGTTCATGAAGTGTCTCAGAGACATATTTTGAATGGTACCTATGGTTTTAAAAGAATCTCTGAAGAAACTGGTGAATATCAGGTACAAGTTTGTAAATATGGAATTTATGCCATTTCTCTAGATCTTAGCACAGTACCTTGCATAAGGTTAGCACCTAGAAAAAAATTGGAATGACAGGGAACGAATTTTTCTCATTAACAGAAGAACCCTATATAGAAGTTAGTTTTCATAGTAGTAACCTATTTTATTTCTCCTGGAACTAGAAGCATCACTTAATCTAGGAGTGCCAGATGTCATCATTCAATAAAGCATTCAGCACTCTATCTATCTGAATATTCATGAACACAGATGCCTAGGAAATGTCAGATTACTGATACTTCTGTGAAATTGTGTAGCGGAAACTGTTCGATGTACATTTTTGAGAAAACTAGTTCCAGGCTTGAGTCTCTGATTTTACTCAGTATTTATCTGCAGGTTCACTGCCTTAAGTTAATAAGAAACACATAGTTTCTTATTAAGACTAGAAAATTTGGAATGGAATCCCAATTTGTTCCTTTCATGTACAACAGTTGATTCAAAAAGAGAGATATCATGTGTTTTTTTTTTTTCTTAGCAAGACATCCTTTATAGTTTTCTCATCATGAATAACTGTCAAAGGTAAAATCAATCTCCTGATGACATTCACTTGAATGAATGTCTACATTCTGGCATTAATGATACATTACAATCATAAATTATGAAAGGTTATGAGGTTGGGCATATCAAATAAAAGAAGGACCAATGTTTACCATAAAAAGCTTGGTATAAGGACCACTGATGAATGGTTTGCAGTCCTACCTACTTAGAGTTCATGATTTATTTACATGGATTCTTATTACTGTAGTACCTTTTTGAACTATAAACACTTGCTATAATTCTACAGGGTATATGGACAGGACATGGTTCCACCCATAGGTGACATGCCCAGTGGCTAATTGTCCAGAAACTAATGCAGAGCAGAAGCAGAATAAGATTTGGAAAGAGTATTAAGTGATTGTAAGAACTGTGCAAAGCAAAGCAGAAAGGAACAATTCACTACTGGCCAAAGATTAGGATTTAATGTCCTTAATATAGCTATTAAGCTGTCAAATGCAAAATAAAGAGAATGAACTACTGAGTTGTAGTGAAGAGAGCAGAATGCGGTTTTTGTGACCACACAGTTCAAAAGTGTCTTACTGCATTTAGAATTAAATCATAACTCTTCGCCATGGCCCACAGACCTACATCATGTGGCTTTTGCTGGTTCTGCTCCCTACCTTCTTCATGATGGTTCAGCCACAAGGCTTCATTTTGGACATATGGATCCTTAAGGTCCTGCCTTAAGTCTGTCTCATGCAATACTCCCTCTCCCTTTGAATGCTCTCTGTGATCTCCCACCCCTCCAGATCTTCCTGTTCCTGCTCCACCACATCTTGAAAATCTTATCTACATTTCTCTCCACTACAGGAGGCTTCACCTAGACATCCAATTTAAGGTGGTTTTCTAGCATCCCAGTCATTCTCTAGCAACTGTTTCAGTTTAAATCCTTTATGTTTCTTCATAACATTTATTATGATCCTTGTTTAATGGTCAGTTTTCTGTTTTCTCCAACTGGACTCAGACCATGTTGAAGGCACAAACCTTGTCTGTCATGTTCATTGCTGATTTCTGGTATTTGGTGCCTGCACATGGAAGGCACTCAGCAAATATCTGTGAACAAACAAAACCCCAAATGGATCAAATACAGCCCTGTTGCAGGTAATTGGATCCTAATCCGGAGCCTAAGAAAACAGGGCTTCTAGAATCCAGCAAGAAGAGCCTATACTCAGGCCACAGAGGGTGTATTGCCCAACTTCAATATCCACAAGTAACCTTTTGGCAAGTTCATCCAGCCCGACCAGTCTCCTCTTCTGTCATCCCTACTTATCACATATACCAAACCTTTCATCTAGTCTCTCCTGTAATTCCTCTTGGAGATTTTGCAAATGACACATGGAAACGTGGATTCTGTCCATGGGAACCAAGACATAATTAGCCACCCATCCACTAAAACTCCATTAGGTCTCCGGTATGTTTGGACTGGCTGTTTGTCAGGGCCCAGGAGTTTGATCACGCTCAGAACAGGAGCTTTGCATCCAATTGTAATAGCTCTCTGGGTCTTAATCAGTGGCTCTGTTTTAAGTGGTTAGAGCTACATAGTATTTGGTTTAAACCACAGGCTTCCTGGAAGGAAAACAGGAGGATGGGAGCTCAGTCAATTGCTGGAATCAAAATACCTAGACCCAGCAGGGACTGACCTAAGAAAGGCTGTGTATGTAGAGTAGCTTGGAAATTGGAGGGTTAGGGTCTGGTGGTTTGATTACAACCAGAGAAAGAAGAAGGGTACAGAGTGAATGGAAGAAGTGATGGTTCACTGACTGAAAAAGTCCATGATTTGATGGATGTATTACCCGCATTTTATTAGAAAATATTTCAGGGCAGGTAAAGCTTGAAGGGAGAGTTATTAATTTTTTAATTCTCTCCAGTAAAAATATTTTGACAGTGTACCCACAAAGGCTGTGGTGTGGAATTCATGAACACAGTTGCCATGTATCACTAGCTGCCAGAATCACAAAGGTTACCTTTCTTTGTTCATACATCTTTCAGAGGTAATACTTGTGTGCAACCTGGCAACTCAACTGTGACGAGACAATTGGAACAAAGAACAAAATAATGTTGGCTTTCCTTTTTCTTCCTTCCTTCCTCCCACCCTCCCTCCCTCCCTTCCTTCCTTCCTTCCTTTTCTGCTTTTTCTCCCCATCCCTTTCTTGCTTTATCTTTGTCCCTCTTCTTCATGATAATCTGATTATTAGAACCTCAAGTGTGCAGGTTCAATTATTGTGGTTTTTTTTTTTTCTTAAGTAGAAGAGAGAGTGTTAAGTGCTAAATACACAGGAGATTTTTGTTTTCCAATATTCACATAGACTCTCTTCACTGTGTACTGTGGTAACCAGAGATGAAAGCCATCTGTTCCCCATCAAATAATCATGTCTTCTTACTCTGTCTCTTACAATTACACAGTTATTAGAAGACTCTGTCATCCATTTCCTACTTGCCAAGACACCTGTCATATGAACTTTGTATCCAGAATCAATAACTGCTAGTCTGTAGGAACACACACAGCTTTTCTGAACTACTCTTTAAGATAGAAGACTAAGGAGTCAAAAGTGCTGGATTCTTATCTTATCTTTGTCACTTGTGTTCCATGATCTGTAAAATGATGATAATATCATCTACCTCTTGGGGTTATTGTGTGACCCAGGTTAGTTAAAGTATATAAAGCATTTAGGCACTAGTAAACCATAAAATGAATATAAGTAGGAATTAAAGAAGGTGCTGAGTGCTGAGTCCTACCTAGATTTTCAAGAGGTCTTCATATAGTCGACGTTTATTACTTAGGAGGCTTCATTATGTGCTGGTAAATTGTTTACACACATTTTGCATGGGCTGTGTAACCTATTCTTAGGCCTAAAGTTATATATTGATTTTGCAATAAGTAATAATTCCAGGGTGCAGTGAACAGCAAATATATATATTTTTCTTCATATAATTTAATTTGTTCCAATTAGGATATTGGAAGATAAAAACCTAGGCATTAGTAACAGAGAATGTTGCTGAGGATGGTGAGAAAGGAAACTTACCATCTGTCTGGTATCATGCAAGATCTATGAGAGTCTGAGGCAATCCAGAACATTCAGGATATCCTTTTGTTTTTGGTCAGTGCTGGCCACCACTGATATGTTTATTGTCTAAGCACACCTGTGCCCTTGAAGGCAGGCAATTTTCATAACAGCCTTGGATCCTAGGGTTCCTGCTGAAGCTGAGAGTTTCCACATGTCTCAAACCCACAAATGTCAAACCCTCTACTTAGGTATACCAGGCATTCAATGTTCTCTAAGTTACCACCACCTCCCTAAACCCCTAGAAAGGAAGAGGCCATTGAAAGGAAACAAGGCAGGTTACTATTTTCCCAAGCTCCTTAGACCTGCAAGTCTCCCATTTCCTTCTTGAGAGTCTGTCTGAGAGGCTTTCCCTAAATCTGTCCCTTATCTGGCTACTTCCAAATCTTACCAGAACTCACTTCCTACCCCTTTGAAGGAAACCTAGGGTTTCTCCCTTCCAAAAAAATAAATCATTGAGGTGGTTGTCTTACAAGCATCTGGCAGTTTCAGTTTGTTGCTTGAAATTCTAAAGGCCTGAGTCAAAAGAACAAAATATCTTAGCTACCTTGTAATGGAAAGAGAAAATCAATTACTTTTGTAAAAACCTGGTAACATCAACATATCAATTAATTCTGCTGTACTGTCATCAAGGTGATCTTTGTCTTCTTTTTTTTTCTTTCTATTGTAATCTACAAGAGAGAATCCAAAATAACTCAGAATTTATTTATAAAAAATTGTATATTTATTCTTACATGTTTAAACTTCAGTCATCTTCAACATACTCTCTGTTTGATGCAATACACTTATAAGAAACATTTTTCACTGCTCAAAACAGTTTTGAACTCATCAATTTTGATGCCTTTCGGTGCTTCTGTTATTTTTTGTTTCATCTCTTCCACATTTAGCAAAACATTTCCCTTTGAGGAATTTTTTTGCATAGGGAAACAAAGAAAGGTCGCTCAGGGTGAGATAAGGTGAATAGGGAAGTTGGGGCACAGGAGCCATGCCATTTTTTTGGTCAAAAACTGCTGAATATTCAGCACGGTGTGGGCAAGTGCTTGTGGGCAAGTCCTGGAGGAAGATTCAGTCACCTGTTTGCCACAATTCAGGATGTTTCTTTCATAAATCATAATACAACCTTCTCAAAACTTCCAGATAAAAACTTTGGTTGACTGATCCGGAAGAACAAATTCTGAGTGTACTACAAGGAGCCCACCCTCCAAAAATAATTCCAATTTTTGGAGAGTCCCTTTCATATATTTTTAGTCTTGTACTAAGATTATAGGAAATATTGAAGAAAAAGCTTAAGGAAACAGTGTAGGTTAGGGAAGAAGACCAGCAATTGTCGAGAAATAAGGAAGAAAACGGTCTCCTAAAAGCTACTTACTGTTTGAAGGATATGACATAGCTCTGATGACCCTCTTTAAACTTAACTTGTAAGATGACTCTTTGTATGGGCTGATGTTAGCAACTTAATTTTAATAAGGGACACTTTTTAAAAAATTTTAGATTTGGGGGCACAAGTACATGTTTGTTACATGAGTATATTATGTGAAGCTGAGATTTGGTCTACTGAACTCATCTCCCAAAGAGTGAACATGGTATTCGATAGATGGATTTTCAACCCTTATGCCCCCCTCTCTCTTCCCTTTAGGAATCTCTAGTGTCTATTATTCTCATCTTAGTGTTCATGTGTACCCAGGGTTTAGCTTCCACATATAAGTGAGAACATTAAGTATTTGGTTTTTTGTTTCTGCATTAATTTGCTTAGAACAATGGCCTCTAGTTGCATCCATATTACCACAAAGGACATGGTTTTATTCTTTTTAGGGCTGCATAGTATTCCATGGTGTATATGTATCACATGTTCTTCATCCAATCTACCACCGTTGATGGTCACCTAGGTTGGTTCCATGTTTTTATTACTGTGAACAGTGCTACAGAAAGAACATTGAAATAAAAATTTTGAAAACGAGACTCTAGTTCCTAAGAACAACCATCTTCATCTAGGATAGTATTGACCACAAGAGAAATTCCTGCCAATACTACACACAGGCGAATATGGAAAAGCAGACACCAGGACTGTTCTACTTGTTCTAGGTCGATCAGGCACCAGAGAAATGGAAATCTTGTATTTGAATATGAAATTATACTAATCCCTATTTACACAAATTTTTGAGCACTTTCCAAGGTATTTTGAGGTTTATAAAAATACAAGACAGTATCTCAGCTCTTAACAATTTATCAAATATCAAATCCTTTTATGAAGTTTGTCCAATTTGACCCTCAAGTCAAGATAGGCATTGTGGTGAAAGTACAGGTGATGTTATGTATTTCTTTGTGACAGTTGAACACACAGAAGTTCAGAAAGTTATAGTATTATATCCAGAAAGGTATAGTATTATGTCCAGTTAGAGAAAATGTTGAAAGTACATCCAAAGATTCCATTTCAGTAATCCACCCTGATTCTGGAGTCCCATGTATTCCTTCTGGAAGATACTTAGAATGAATTTGGTCTATCAGTCAGCAGGTGGGAACAATTTGAGTTTGAGGGATCTTTCCTGAAAACAACATGGCAAAGAGATTTGCCCAGCCTCACGTCTTGTCAACATTGTATTGTCTGAGAGGGTATAATCAATATGAGTCCTAATTGTCACTTTGCCTGAAGCACAGTCTTGGGTGGACAGATCTTGATTAAAATACCAACCCTCAATGGCTCATATGTGACAGTAATCTCTACATGCCTCCATTTCATGAGAAGTTCTGGTAACTACCTTGTAGGATTGGTGGAAGGGGTGAGTGTGATAGCCCATATAAAATGCACAGTCCTGTGCCTGGCACCCTGACCTGGTGAGGTGCTCTGAAAATGGTAATTCCCACCACCACTGCCCAACACATTCACACACACACACATACACACACACACACCTATTCATGCATTCAATAAACAAATGTTTATTGAGCATTTGCTATATGAAGCAGGGATACAAATATAAATAACATCTAATCCCTGCTTCAAAAAATGTATCTCCTATTACTCTTGACAGGAGAGGGGTCATTTACTCCACTTAAGATCTTTCATTTGGAGGGAGGAAAAAGGAAGGTTAGGAGATGGGGAATGAGGAGATGCTAAGAGGTACAGAGAAAATGGGGCCAAATTCCTTTTTGTGTTTCAGCCCTTCAGGTGGTGGGGTGGGTTTGTGGTACAGAATGGGATTTTGCCTTACTTGGATACAACTGAGAGCTGCATCTAGAGGGAATTCTTATTTCCTAGGTTATTTTTTTCCCTGACATCTTCAATTTCCATCACAGGAATGTTGCTAGTTGTCCACTTTGCCTTTATTCTAAAATGGATTTCCTGAGAGGGTGCAAGATGCAACGAATATCTGGTCTGAATGAATACTTAGGGCTGTCCTTCCCTGTTGGGTGCTCCTGCTGTGATGCAGTCAAGTGGCCTGGCCTTACTGTCTTTACCCTGAGGCGCAGACCCAGAAGGGGTGATTGCTTATCTACTTGCCTTTAACTTCAAAGCACTAACCAAGCTCATCACAGAAGAAGGGGCTGAGACCCACTGGGACACTTCTTTCCCTTTCCATCACAGAGCTCAGGCAGGGCGTTCCAGTGGGCCTCAAAAGGATTCTTTCTAATTCCCTGTGTGCACCCAAAAAGTAGTGACAATAAAGCATCAAAGGGAAACGGCAGTTAGTGTGTGAGTGTGTATGGGGGTGTGTAAGAGACAGAGACAAAGGCAGAGACAGAGTCAAAATGTCAACGGCTACCAACTATTTCCCTGTTCTGAAGTAAAGGCATTTTTTACTTAAGAAATGTCAAAAAGTACTCCAAAATAAATATGAACACATATACTTGAGCAACGAAGAGCATTTTCTCAGACTACTTGTCTCCAGAAGAAAATGTGAAGTTTTTGCTTCTGGCCAGACTGGAACCTGTCCCTCTGCCCACCCCATCCTGCCAAAGCCTTGATCCTAAAGAAACACTTCAGTATTTGAAACGCAAACCTACAAGAGCAGACCTTGTGGTGGATGTATTTCATATTTGGGATCTTCCTAATTCACACCAACTTTCTCAAACCACATTCAGTATGAAGTACATACCACATGCCCATTCCCATTTTTCCCAACTCTCAGTTCCAGTTCCCACTCTTCCAGTATCATTATTATTATTTTTTAATCAAACTTCCTACCCATTCTCCATGCTCCAAGAGCTCCTAAAATTTCAAATGCCCTCCTAAGCACTTCTCACTTAAACTACAACCGAGATGGAATTTTCTCCAGCTTTGCCCTACCAGGGTGGAAATCACACCTCCAACCAAAAATGACAACTGCAATACTTTGGGGTTAAGTGTGACCTTTTCTAGAGCTCAAAACACTTTTAAAGATCATTATATTTTATTGGTGTAGCATTCTCCTGATAAAAAAAGATCTTGTTTTGTCATCTGGCATTAGATGGCATTCCTAAGACTACCCAGCATAACTCAGGAGGCAGGGCACAGGGGAACCTGCTGACTCTCAGAAGGATCTCTGTGCTCCAGGCTCCAAACTTCCTTGAACTCCACAGTATCTTAGCAGTAACTTCACTTTAAGGCTGTGAATTTTTCTTTGTTCTTATTCTTGATGGATGCTAAAATTATTGGAAAATACTGTCTCCTCTCAAACATATATCCATTTCTCTTCCTCCAACACAGACATTTCCTCCACCACACTGCAAGGACGTGCCTGAAACTCCGAGCATGGAGGTTGAACAAGAGGGAGACTTCCCGCTTTCTCCCCTCGGCCTGGTCTCCTGGGAATGAAGGAAACTTAGATTTATAAACTGTCTAATGCAAGCTGTATTTAATTTTACTTAATCTTTATAACAACCTTACATTGGCACATCTCCCCTCAGAAGGATTAAATGCCTTACCTATATTCTCACAGCTAGCAAGAGGCAAGAATGGAAGGATGAGGTTGGGTGGGTCTGTGAACACCCGAGGTCTTGCCAACTCCAGAACCCATATATTGTTTCTGCTCTTTTTCCCCCAAGTTTATTCATTTTAAACAGATTTAGGCCACCCTATTATCTTTTGGCTAGATGCTCAAAAATAACATCAGTGAGTATATTAATCCTTGCAATGCACACTGAGGTTTGAAAGTTTTGTTCTCTTTTTTCTTTCTTTCTTTTTTTCCTAAACATTAAGTTGACTAAGTTACCATTCTTATTTCAGAGGCTGGTAGTAGACAGATAAAAGTCAGGAGTCTAGCTTATTTTTTCAGCAATTCATTCAAATCATACAAAGCTATTAATTGGCTTGGGTTTTTCCTCCCAAAGACCTTAATTCAGAGTGGTTTGATTTCATTACTAGTGATCAAGAGAGTTTATTGCATAGAAACAAACCAAATGATTCCTCAGAGGAATATGAAAGTCATCATCAGCTGAGATGACCTATGAATAAAATGGGTGAAAAGCATTCTATAAAGGAAAAGTCTGTAAGAGAAGTTATCTTTAGAGGCAAAAAAATCATTAGTACTAGTAATAATATATCTTCAGCTAGGTATGTCATTTGATCTTCTTAAATATCTTCTGCAGGATGAAATTTAAAAATAATTTTTTTCTCAATCTGACACATATAATTATTACAGAAAGAATATTGAAGATAAAAAAGCAAAGTAAACACACATAATTCTGCCCAAATACAATAGCAATAAACACTTGACATATAAACTCCCATCCCTTTTTCTCTGCATATGTAATTTAACATAAACAAAATTATAGCATAATATACCTTTGAAGCTTGTTTTTTTAATTTAATGCTATGAATATCAGTTGATATCAATAAGAAAACATCTATAACACAATAATTGCATGTTTCATAGTATGATGTTGTGTGATGTAGTATAACTTACTTAACTTGTTTTTTAGGATTAGACAATAAGACTCTTCACTGTTTTCCAATTGTAAATAGTGATACAATGAACGTCAAGAAAATTGTTTGCATAAGAAAAAAATGAGTGATAACATATGTCTAGAAATGAAACTATTTATTATATTAAAAATATAGGTATCTTTAAGACTTTTGATAGATGTTCCCAAATTACTTTTCTGCAGATTGTGCCAATATACATAGAAGTGTATGACTGTACCCATTTCCTTAAACCTACAGATTGATATAAATAAATGTCATTTCACTGTTTTAATATGCATTTCTCTTACTAGCAATAATTTGAATAAGTTTTATTTTGCATACTGGTTGTATGTGTTTCTCCTTTTACAACAGGCTTGTCATCTTTCTGCCCACTGTTTTTTTATTTTAGTATTAGTTTTTCACCTAATGATTTGTAGATACTCTTATTATTTTAAACGTTAAAGCATTCTAATAGATGTTGCAAATATTTTTTGCCAGTTTGGTTTTTTTCCCTTTTAATTTTATTTATGATGTTTTATGCAACCAACTTGTTTTACATTGTATGTAGGCAAATCTCACCACATGTCCTTGTTTGCTTTTTCCCTGTGGTTTTAGGCATACACAGTCCTGAGGACTTTAAATAAACTTTGAAAAAGTAAAACTATGTAAACTCTCTAGAAATGTATTCAGAATGTTCATGTGTCTGTACTTATGATACTGATTATCAAACTATGTTTCCACAGAACAAAATTTTTTCATAATTTTTGTCAGGGTGCTGTGTCATTAAATATGAATAATAACAGTCTTCAATTTTTCAGAAAAATAAATTTAATGGAATATCTTTCAATTCTAAGGTTTCCTGCAACCTTTTTTCTTAACTGTTTGGTGTTGCTACTCATTGCCTTTATTAACATCTAATAAAACCTGGTGTCATATTATATATTCTGTTATTTTAAATTTAATGTCAATATATTAAATGGTGTTGTGCAAAGATGGCTATTACTTCCAGATGTTTTACTAACTGGCAAGTTCAAGGATCTCTAAGTATGCTATGTGTTTGCTACAGGAGGCAATGTTCACAAAAATGAGAAAACTGAGACTTAGAGTTCTGTTATAAACTACCAATCACTTCTTACCTTCTTTAAGATCCTGTGTCCTGATTGCAAATATCACTGACAAGTGTATTCAATGAATCTGGTTGCCACATTCATGAAGTTGTAACTTTCTGATAGACTCAAATAGCTTTTTTAAAGAAAAAATATTTCTAATCACAAAGTTATCATTCCTCACATTGGAAGCATAAATGGAACACAGAAATTTACTCTTTTTTAAAATCCTTCCACAGGCAGTCTTTATTGCTGAACTGGGTCTGTGAAGAACATATACAAAGGCACCTCTCAACTGGCACTCACAAATAGAAGCTTTGAAAATATGCACCTATAAAATGCATGCATTTCCTGAACTGGTAGCTGCTTTATTCAACAGACCATTAAAAGCCCATCTAGAGGACCTCTCACAAGCTCATGTGTACTACAGGTACTTAAATTTGGTGAACCCAGCATAGCAAGAAATAAAACAAAACAAAAAAATTGGACCAACATCTACTAAAAGTTATGGAGAAAAAAAAGCCAAATTTCCTCCAACACTAGCACTCTTATAAGAACAGGTAATGTGACAAAATTGCCCCACTTCCAATCCCCCACAACCAAATCCAACACCCCTCCCGCACTCCAAGTATCAATCATCAGCCCAGGCAAGGCAAATGAACTTTTAATCAATAACAGCTACTGTTTCTTGTACCAGGACTGTTTATGATTTAAAAGGGGAAAAAATTAAATCAATCCTGATGTGAATGCTTTCCTTCTTGAAGAGAAAAAGCAACACCCTGTGTTAAAGAAAGGGGAGGAGTTTCACATGTTTTAAAAATACATCAAAATACATTTGAAATTGTTTTTGTGCACATTGGCTATAGACAGAAACGCAACTGTGTGGGATGCTATGGATTGACGAATCATGTTAGACAAGTGCCTTCAATCTATGTCTTCACACCATTGGATTTCCTGTTTACATTCATACATTGGCATAGATTAATAGAACTAGAAGAAAATTTAGAAACCATTTGTCCAAAGATGGCTGCTGCTTTGGGAAACTTGTCACTGGGGCTGCTCAGGCATAGGTACAAGGACCAACCAGTTGGTAAGTTGTAGAGGAAATTCAAACAATAGAAGGGTTTGGGGACTCTATTGGGATGAGACTGATTATATATGGGCATCTAGCATGTAGAACCTACAAAAATAGTACAGGTCTGGGGGAAGATTCTTGACCTTTTCCTATTCATATCCAATAGACAGGCACTGTCTGAAATTTCCAGGGTTCTGCTGAAGAGGTTTTTAAACCTGAGCATCAGCGATCTTTAAGTGCCCTGGGTGTCCCAATTCTTCCCTCAATGCTTCTTCCACTCCTCTAGGCCACATCCATGTAGGTCTGACTAAACACCATAAATTCTAATAACACTGATGGTCAGGCCTTTCTGCATCCTGAGTCCTCCATTAGCCAGAGAGAAATCAAACTGGACTCTTTATGAAGCCTGTCGCATTATTGTGGCATGTTTGTAACAAAACCAGAAATAACGTCCCTGAAGATTACTGAAATGAAATCATCTTTCATCTAATTGGGAAAGGCTACACAGGCTAATGCCCAATTTTAAAGAGCAATGTGATTGGTGGAGAAATGGTGATGGGAGTGATTTCTTGATTGTTTTCTTTTACAGTTTGCTGAAATGGAACAAATCAATTCTGTCTTGATTATTTATAAAACTTTAACACCAACAGGGCGGGGTGAGCTAATGAGACCAGGCACGAAGAATGTAGAAATGCTCGTTTCTAAACTGCTGGCACACAGACATGTATTAGCGTCTTGTAGCTTTTAAAGAGCGTTGAAGAAATGAGTTTTCTGCCTCCAACAACTGTTGGTGGAGAGCAAGCATTTGCACCTAATTATTCACCACTATAACTAGCAAACAGGGGAAGGATTCAGCAAAGAAGCACACGTGTTTTGAACAAAGATACTGCATCTTCTCATGTACCCTTAGAAGAGCACAATAACTGTAGGCCCTTAGAAAATAGTGACCATAGGACTAGTAACACAAAAGATTTTGTAACAGACTTACAAGGCTTACATAATCCTTGTACTACCTCTATGAAGGCAATATTTTCCACACGTTACAGATGAGGAAACCAAATCTACAAAGGATCAAATGACTTGTTCAAAGACACTTAGTTCTTTATATAAAAAGTCAGGATTTGCATTCAGGAGGTCTATGTCTAAATTCCAAGTTCCTGTTATTTTTCTAAGAACTATTTTTTCTAGAAAATGGAGAAAGAAATTTGATCTATAATAATTAAATATCATATCAACTTGGCATATAAAGGGCTTGAAGTCTGTCAGCCAGTGACCGTGCTGCACATGCCATGTTCTTCTCCCGGTCTGACACCCATTTATGAATGGTTGATATTCATATCATCCCCCAAACTCTTGAAAACCCAACCGCTGTCATCTCTGCCAGTGTTCATTATGAGGACATTGGTTATTGTGCTGAAGGTACCATCTTCTAGTGCCTCCTAAGTCACTAAGCCCCAAGATGGACCTGTCGGCCATGGATACTCTGGAAAAAAGTCATGCTCTACTCCCCGTGAGAAGGAGAAAAATGATCTTTTAATGAAATATATGCCACCTTTGATCCCACACATAGGATAGAAGTTTGCCTGAGATTCGAGAAGGTCCCTGTGTTGGCATGGGAAGCTTTGTCTGGATGATATTGTAAGTCTTATTGGAAGGAAATTAAAAACTTAATTTAAAACTTTAATTAAAAAAATTAAAACAGGGCCCCATGGGCATGAGGCTGTGCTCTAAAGCTACACTGAGTTGCCACATGTTGCTGAATGTCTAAGAAAAGGAGCTCCTTCAGCTTTTCTTAGCAGCCCCTCTTTCCACAGGGCTCATTCTTGTGTCCCTGTGTCTGAGACAGATGATGCACTAGGTTGTACTCTTTTCAATGTCCCGCTTTCATCATCTGGGACTCCAGCTACCAAACTCCTGCCCGTGGTCTTTATTACTTGGCTTAAATTTGATGTACTATTTGGGTAATGATTGCTCAGTGATCCTGATTTGGTTGAAAGTTCTTGGTTTAGAAGAAGAAATCTGTGCTCAGCAGCATCATAACCTACACAGTCAAGTGGTCAAGGAATAAAAAAAAAAAATTAGAGTAACCTGGTCTGAGTATAGAAGAAGAACTCATATCTCATTCTCTTAATCTGTCTGGGACCTTGCAATGTAAATTTAAACATGTATGTGCTCAGACTTCAGTCTTCAATGATAAGCTGTCTGAAACTCAATGATGGCATGTCAAACTCTAAGCAGGGAGGTGGAATTTTCCATGACTAAGGTCATTACTTATTATGCCTTGGACACTGTGGGTCTTTAGTATACATGACAAAGTCAGAGGAAAGGGCATTTGAAAAACAGAAGAGAAAGAGAAATGCCTACCTTTAGTACTGCCATTAGATTTGGGCAAGCAAGGACTCCTGCCCCAAGTCTCATGTTTCTGGGGCCCTGTGCTTTGGAGGGTCTGCCTCAAAATTTTCTAGTTTCCTTCCAATAAGACTCACAATGTCATACAGGCAAGGTTTTCCATGCAGAAACAGGGACCTTCTCGGATCTCAGTCAAACCTCTATCCCATGTGTCAGGTCAATTAGCTGCCCTGAGGAGCACTGGGACTTCCATCCATCGGGTTCTCTGAGTGCTCCAGGAGGATGGCCCAGCAAGTCCATCTCTCCCACTGCTTGGTATAGAATTTCTTCTGCAGGACTGCATGAGATTAGGCCTCCAGAATGAGGCTGAAACAGTGACTTGGGACAGCTCAAATTGTTTATATAGAAAAGGTTCCCATGTACTTTCCCATAGACCATGGAGTTTCACATATTCTAGGACAGGACTCTAGAGCATTCTTGTATTCTAATTTGATTAATGCATGAGTAAAGTCAGTACTCTATGTTGAAAGTCTCTTAGAGATACAAAAAGGCTTTTTACTTAATTTTTTTTGTTGTAATTTGTTATTTTCCTTGGATCAGATCTCTTAGGAAAGATGCATCTGCCTAAGTAATTGCCCTACTTCTGCACCCCAGGTTCAAGGGCAGAGCAATTCAACTGTACTCTGTCTAATGCTCTGCTTCCAAGTAAGTACTGTTCCCATTGGTGTGTTCCTTTCTTCTGGTCTTTGCTACAAGGAATTCTCCACACAAGAATCAGTCTCTGGATTCCTCTTTATCCAATCTCATTTGCAACTTATTAAATTCAGAGCCCTTTAAATACTTAAATAGCTATACTTGATCCCTTCACATTTTTCAAGGATTTCTCAGTTTCTTCCAAACACTCGGCTGCCAGATTTCTGGGTGCAGACAGTTCTCCTCAGAGACACTTTAAGCTGATGATATCATCTGCACACTCAGGGAAGAACCTTTTTGGGGACCCTCAGGGGCATGGGTGGATGGGAGGCACATTGGTCCTTCATTTCTCTGGAAGTAGATCTAAAAGGCAGGACTTTCAGACACATGCTCCTTGCATCCTACAAATAAAATTTTCTCACAGAAACAATGGGTCTTAATAAAAATACAAGCAACTTCAGGGTGCCTATTTTCCCTCAGCCCTGTACCTTCCCAAGATCTTACTAGAATAGCTCTTTTCAACATCATTATAATTTTCTAGATGAACACCTATGCAGAATCACTGTCAAGTTCTCTGTTGTTAGTGTTATGTTATGTGTTAGTTAGTGTTATGTGGAAATTTAAGGGTTTCACTGACACAGGGGTATGCATCAGGGGAGAGAGCTAAACCTCAGGACTTCTGGAAACAGCTCTGCTTTTGCATGCATTGTATGTTTGAGGATACCATAAAGCACATTTTGGGGCCTTAGAATCCTAATCTGTAAAATGAAAGAACTAAAATGATCAGAATGTTTCATATTTCCCAAAGGTAAATTATGATTGTAAACAGAAGGGGATAGTATGTTTAATTTGGTAAAAACTTTTCAATGTGGCAATATAATTTTGTACTTGGGAAATAACATTGGAAAACATTTGGGTACTTTTTTCATAATATAAACTATGCAAAATAAAGCTTAGTAACATAGTGTTTCTGGTGAGGCACAGATTATCAAGACTAAGCAACCACAGAATAGATAGCTATGCTGCTCTGAGTGTTACAGCCACACCTTGGCTCTGCCTCATGCTGGGTGATCTTAGTAAGTCACCTTACTGTTTTCAGCTACAGATTCTTAATATAAATAAACAAACTAAAAAACAAAGAAAAACAAAACATCTCAGGGATAATAATAGTATCTCCTTCACACATGGGCACATTAAAGACAAGTCATATGACGTGCTTTGCTTAGTAGCTAGCACAAAGCTGAACCTTACTGATTATCATTCATGCTATTAGTGCTTGCTGGATTTATAAGTTACATTACAGTGTTTGATATCTCATTATTTAATTTGCTTACTTCTGCTTTTTTGCTTTTGTAGGGATGCATTTCAATGTCTTTCTATTTGCAAGTTTGTTTTCAATATATATTGTGTGTGTATATATATTCAATTTATTCAGTCTAGTTCAGTATATACAATACATAGAAAGCTTCAAAGTCTAACATGCTTTTCTGTTACATTTATTAAATAGTTTAATTAAATATCTCTGATGGATTTTTTTAAAAATTCAATTACAATTTAGAGAAATTCTATATGAAAATGTTTATTCTTGTTATAGTACACTAGGATTGCTTTATGAAGTAGATCTTCCAAAACTCAAACATTTTTACAAGCTGACTTCAAATAGCAAACAAAATGTATGTACTGTCTAGCCAAAAATATTTCTTAAAATTTAACATCAGCTCTGTCATCAGATTTTGGAGTTCAGTCACTCTGTTTACTAATGAACATGGTTGTACAATTTGACCACTACAGTTTACATATCAATTGGTAGAACATTACAACTTATTTGTACAAAATTATAAAGTATATATGCACCATATCCAATTCTAAGTGCATCTTTGCTCCACAAGCTTCTTAATTTATTAAAAACATTGTTTCACCAATATTTGAGTTGTATTATCATTTCAAAAACATTTAATTTTAACTTTAATGTTAAATGCTTTAACTGAGTTTACTGTGGCATTTACAATTAATTCTGCTAAGGGAATTAATTTCCAAAAGGTTGGCTTTGAGTCCATGAATTTAATGACAGAAAAAGCATAAGTGGAATGAACTGGTTTTTCACTTAAAGTATTTGATGGCACTGACATAAAACCGTCAAGCTGGGTGTATGCCTGTAGTCCTAGCTACTCGGGAGGTTAAAGGAGAGGGATCACTTGATCCCAGGAATCTGAGTCCAGCTTGGGCAACACAGTGAAAACCCGTTTCTTTTTTTTTTTTTTTTTTGAGTTGAAGTCTCACTCTGTCGCCCAGACTGGAGGGCAGTGGCACACTC
Organism: Tarsius wallacei; assembly: GCA_963574415.1. Lineage (NCBI taxonomy): Eukaryota > Metazoa > Chordata > Mammalia > Primates > Tarsiidae > Tarsius > Tarsius wallacei. The sequence goes on from CAUYQG010089421.1 coordinate 37,287, forward strand.
CCAGCCACCACAGCCTCCACATGCTGGGCTCCAGTGAGCCTTCCGCCTCAACCTTCCAAGTAGCTGGAACTACAGACGCACGCTCCCACGCCCGGCTAATTTTTTGATTTATTATAGAGATGAGGTCTCGCCAAGTTGTCCAGGCGGGTCTTGAACCCGCGGGGTTCAGGCAATCCACTCACCTCAGCCTCCCAAAGCACAGGATTAGAGGCTGAGCCACCGAGCCCGGCTGAAAACCCGTTTCTAAAAAAAGAAAAACAAAATTGTCATTATTTAACTACAAATTTCTTCATTTGCTCACTGAGTCACATTCTAACAGTCATTGCTTTACTTTTAATTCAAACACAACATGTATCGGAATTTTAAAAATGACTGAAAGTAATTTATTTATTTATTTTTCTCTTTTAATTTTTTTATTTTAGAGATGTGGGGTACAACTCAGGGTTAGTTATACAAATGTTCATTATGCAGGTACCCTTGTTGATGAGGTGTGTCCCCCCTTCTCCAGGCAGATTCCCACTACTGCCAATCCCACTGACTGAAAGTAATTTAAACCAGTCATTTGATCTAAATGAAAAGTCATATCTCACAGAAGGATATGAAGGGTCCCTTTCGTGGCTGTAAATAAAACAATCTTTATAAACTAGTTACTCACTTTTCAAGTAATTTCTGATGCTTCTCCAGCAGATTTGTATCTTCTGGTTTTCATGTGGTCTGTGATGGCGCTATGACCCTGGATGGAAGACAAATGCCAACAAATTTGTATAAGTTAAGTGTTTATCACTAACTTTCTTGAGCAAATGAAATTTACTTCTTATTTTTCAACTAAATACATATTTAGCTTTTTTTTTTAGCTTATAGCTATTAAAAGAATTTATGACAAGATAAAAAAGTTTTGTTAAACTAAATAAATAGTGGTAGATTTTACACTTTACAATAAATGACAAAACAATAATACTCAAACTATTCAAAATGTTCTTTTCTTGCTTCACAGGCAGGACTGCTATGCCTTTATTTCCTCCACTTATTTCACATGTCCCTAAACTATAATCTATAGCATTTGTCTTTCACAGTCATGCTGATGATTGCAACCTGGTTGCTTCATGTATCTTGTAGGTCTTGCCACTGACCACATTACAGTCGATTGGTGTGGAATACCAAGTGGCCAGCAGCAGTAGAGCATCAAACACTTCTCCCAGAGCTATCTGGGACTGGAAGGAGTCAGCTGTCCCGAGCAACTCATGCTTGAGCACACTTCACTTCACCAGCAAGCTCTTTCTGAAGGAGAGTTACTAAGAATCAGGAGAGGGCCAGGCAAAAACAGATGAGTGATCACTGGTCATCTCTAGATTTGACCATATATGAGGGTGAGAACCTGTACCCTGCATGTATGCCTCACAAACTGCTAGATGAGACCAAAGTAGAAGTTGGAAGAAGAAAGGGGAGGCTTGCTTACTTATCTACAATTGATTCTAAAGTAACAATTACAGCAAAATTGTATTAGACAATGCAAAATCTGGGACAGATACCAAAACAGACAGGAAACCAAGACAACACTCATAAATAGGTAGTGCCAGGGACTTAAGATCACACAGTAGAGAGTCATTTTCAAATTTTTTGGATTTAATCTCTAAGATTCAAGAATAAAATGTTATAACTTATAGGAATAGGGCACTGGAAGATGAATTTTTAAATAAATATTAGGAAGCATTTCTCAAGATGGCACAAGCAGGAGAGAATCTTCATCACTGAAAGTGTTAAATCTGAATGTGGATGTTATGAAGAGGACTGCAGTTGGCAAGGTGAACTCCGAGGATCTATCTAATGGTTTCATGATTTAATTTTTTCAATTTTTCTTTTTAAATTAAAAAAATTAAATATCAATAGAGATGAGGCTTCACTATGTTGCCCAGGCTGGTCTTGAATTCCTGAGCTCAAGTGATCCTCCTGCCTTGGGTTCCCAAAGTACTGACATTACAGGCATGAGCCACTGTACCCAGTTGGTTTCATAATTTTTGATCAGTGTATTGTTACAAGTAGAAGTTGAAGGGAAGAATCGTAGCCTTGAAAATGTTGGAATGGTTTCAGCAGACTCCAAAAGAAAGAAAAAAAAATCTCTTTCGTGGGTTTATATATTCTTCCAAAGACCTCTAATGGATTCATAGTCATTGAAATAATATGACAACTCTTAGAGTAGCCACAGAAATGAATGACTATTGATTGACAGGGATCTTAAGAAGTCACCAAATCCACGGTTTACCATCAGATGCAATGCTTGGCACATAATTGATACATAAGCATTTTTGGAACAATTGAGCTCTCAAAACCTCATCTGTATAATGGGAGTTTTGATATCAGCTCAATTCCAGACAAACCAAGAATATCCAACAGCTAATAGTGGAGTGAAAAGAATGCCAGTTAATTGTCTTCATATGAGATAATGCCGAAGCTGTGTTGTTAGTTGAAAAATGATGTAAAATAAAGCCATTGTGTGTACTATGTTTAGAGATTTCTGATACCTTTGTTTGTATTCAACTTGTGATACATTACTTTCATTAATCGTCATTCCCTTGTAAACATCCTAAAATGGTTCTCAGAATATGACTACATTTATATTCCTTGGCCAAAACTTTCATGTAAACGTTATAGAGCTACTAGTAAATAGCAGCTGTTTTTAACCTGAATACTCCAATTATTATCATCTTCCACAGCTCTTTTGTCTACCTATGAAGGCCTAGGTAATAGAATCCTTAAAATTTAAAAAAAGGTCTGAAATTATTTGGTTGAAACTGTAGCTGTGAAATAAAAGGCATTCCTGCTAATAATAAAAAAGTCATAGCTCACAGGTTCTAAGTTTCAGTCATAGCTCTGCATTTACTGACTTTGTGACTTGACACAAGTTATGTAAATTATTTTGGACCTATTTTTCCACTTATAACATGGCAAAGGTAATAATTTGCAGGGTTGTTGATTATGTGAGACAAAGTACGTGAAGCGCTTAGCAGGTCTGAAAGTACTCCACAGTGCTGCATCCTTCCAATTACAAGTCCTGGAAATGTTAAAGAAATGTTCATTGTGGAGTAGAATTCACTTTCGTCGATATGTTTAGAGTCTGTTCCATGCCTCAAGTGCTGCTACAGACATGGTGAGGAAGAAAAGAGAAATTTAAAAATGAATAGAAACGGATTCTTGCCCTCCAGAAAAGGAACAGTGACTATCCCAGCATGGATGCTAGGTTCTTGTATGTGTCACCAGATGAGGTTGGAATGTTCCAAGTAGCAGGCCATGGAGTTGGGACTTTTGCCTGTATACAGGCAGGGGGAAATGTAAGCAATGCCATCCCTGAAATAAAAAATTATGGTGGAAAAACAGCCAATCAATCCTCAGGAAACACTCTTACAGGACAAAATTACAGATTGGTAGCTATCATCATTTGTCTCGGTTCCAGAAGGCATATCCCAGAATGACTTGCCAATTTCCACCACAGAGACTAAGTACAGAACACAGCTAACAGGTAGTGAAGGGATAACATCTCACTGAGTGTAACTGAGTAAGAATGAGGCAGCCCAGTGGGCCAAACAAAGGATTAGTGTCACACTCCTGAGCCATCATGGCTCCATTGCTGCCTTGCTTGGGGACATTCAGAAAGCTGCTTCATATCTATACTTTACCAGCTTTGATACAGAGTTGTATTTTTACCTAATACATAGGGGAGCTTTGGGCTTTACATGAAGGTTTTGAGGAAAGTTCACTACTTTCAGAAGCAAGATACTATAAAATAACAAAATAACTTATTTGTATTCTTCGTGTACAGTTGATTCTCATTATTGGAAATTTGTATTTGTGAATTTACCTATTAGCTAAAGTTTGCTCATAGCTTCCAAATCAGTGTCTATGGTTCTTTCGTAGTCATTTATAGATCTCCATTCAGTCAAGTGTTACAGTGCTGTTGGCTGTGAGTTAAATCAGCAACATATATTAAACAATGTATTTTTAAGCAAAACTCACAGAAAACAAGATTATGTATCAAACAGTTGATGAAAATGTGCTCAGAAGCTTTCAGGAACCTAACTGTGTATTTCCCATAGGAGCAATGGTTGAGTATTCACCAACATAGTGTTTGAAGCTACTTTATAGAACATAATTACTGCAAATAATGAGAATCCACTGTAGTTACTATTGCTTACCATGATTTCTTTTTCCTTAGAAAAATTACCTGTAGAGGCCAGGCATGGTAGTTCAGGCCTATAATTGCAGCACTTTGGTAGGCTGAGGGGAGATGATTGCTTGAGACCAGGAGTTGGATACCAGTCGAGGCAACATAGTGAATCTCTACAAAAAAAATATTTTAAAACATTAGTCAGGCATGGGAGCATGGGCTATTATCTCAGCTACTTTGTAAGCTGAGGTGAAGGATTTGTTGAACCCAGGAATTCTAGGCTGTGTGATGAGCCTTGATCATGCCACTGCACTCCAGCCAGGGTGACAGAGTGAGACCCTATCTCAAAAAAAGAAAGAGCTGAGAGCAGTGGCTCAGGCCTGTAATCCCAGCACTTTGGGAAGCCAAGGTGAGAGGATTTCTTGAGCCCACGGTTTGAGACCAGCCTGGGCAAACATTGTAAGACCTCATCTCTGCAATAAATCAAAAACATTAGCCAGGCATGGTAGCACACGCCTGTAGTTTGAGTTACTTGGAAGGCTGAGGTAGAAGAATTGCTGGAGCCCAGCAGGTATACGCTGAGGTGGCCATGAGTGTGCCACTGCACTCCAGCCTGGGCGACAGAGTGAGACTCCAACTCATACACAAACAAAAAAGGCCGGGCATGGTGGCTCAAGCCTGTAATCCCAGCACTTTGGGAAACCAAGGTGAGGGGATTGCCTGAGCCCACGGGTTTGAGACCATCCCGGGCAACTTGGTGAGACCTCATCTCTACAATAAAAAAATTTTTTAAAAATTAGCCAGACGTAGCAGTACACACCTGTAGTTCCAGCTACTTGGAAGACTGAGGCGGAAGGATCGCCTGAGCCCAGCAGGTCAAGGCTGGGTGACCGTGAGTGTGCCACTCCACTCCAGCTTGGGCAACAAAGTGAGACTCCAACAAAAAACAAACAAACAAATTATCTTTAGGAATGAAAGAGAGTTTTATGAATCATTTGATCCAACCCCATAATTTTACATTAGAAAAAATGAGGTGTAAAGATGTGAATTGACCTAAGGCCTTAAGAATCAGGGAGAGACCTCAAAGCCGTTTCTGTACGCTTAGGCCATACTGATTTTCCTGGGTAAGCATGGGGAGAGGAATTGCTTTGGGAGGCACAGTTTAGTGGGGCTACAGAAGAGAGTGTCTCACATGGTTCATGCTGTAAGCTTCATGCCCAGCAGTACCTGTTCTTCTGGTGATGTTAACATACTGGACTGCGTATCTCACCTGCCTGCACTTGAAGAAACAGGTGCCTCTTGCTCCATGTTTGTGGGTGGTGTTGTGCTATGGCAAAAAGATGCATATCAGGACTAAATGGGGCTGATGTTTATATAATATTTTTCTTTTAAAACCTTTACTGGATGGGCATGGTGGTTCACGCCCATAATTCCAGAACTTTGGGAGGCTGAGGTGAGGCCTGAGCCCACGGGTTCGAGTCCAACCTAGGCAACTTGGTGAGATCTCATCTCTACAATAAATAAAAAAATTAGCCAGGCATGGTGGTGCATGCCAGTAGTTCCAGCTACTTGGAAGGCTGAGGCAGAAGGATCACTTGAGCCCTGCAGGTTGAGGCTACGGTGGCCATGAGCGTGCCACTGCACTCCAGCCTGGCAACAGAGTGAGACTCCAACTCAAAAAACAAACAAACAACAAAAAAAATCCTTTACTATTATTCTGACATGTTTTATTTATGTAATTAAGTCAACACAGCTTCATTCTTTTCTATATCTTCCTCTACATTCCTAGGACCGAGCAGAAGTCACTTGCCTTAAATCAAGGCAGGAAGGATTTGGTTAACACTTGGACCAGACTGGGTGACTATAAGAAAAATGAATCACAGGGAGTAAACTACCTACAGATTTTGGAGAAGCATAAAGGTGACTATGTGTCCTGATAATGTCATTAAAGTCAGCAAAAATGGGTATATCTAACAAGTGTGAATCATTTTGCTTTGTACTCCAATATTCATCTTTTGGGATTTATATTATGATAATGCTATTCTAATTCCAGATTCATTCTGATTGCCTATCAATTTGGACATGCTGAGATAACAAAAATAAATAGCCACAATCTATCAAAAACCATAGCCTATTTTTGTCTTTAACCTTTTTATTGGCACCTTCTTTTTCACCAATATGTGCTTAGAAATACTGCTACTAGAAAGGCAAAGAACCCCAATATACCAAACACAATAGTTTCTCATTGTCTAGTCTACAACCGCACCACCCTAAACGCACCCAATCTCATATGATCTAGGAAGCTAAGCAGGGTCAGGCCTAGTTAGTACTTGGATGGGAGAAAGTCAGTGTCTAAAGATGACAGTCTAGAATTCAGGTGCTTGGGCCAGATCTAGAAGCCAGATTTATTCTTTTATTTGTGTTGATTTGTTCTTCGGCTTGTGCAAATACAGTATAAAATATAAAAATAGCCCCAGGCAATCATTAGGTAATGCAGCTATAAGTGGAAGGCAAAAAATAGCCTAATTTGTAGGGGCACTGGAAAAGTTTAGAGTAAATATAGAGCTGAGGCCTGCATTATTTTGTCATCAAGTTTTCTTCTAGTCAGGTATAATTTGTCAAAACAGCACTAGCAATCAATTGCCACTGGCATCACTTTGTTGACCGATTTCAATCTTCTGAGAAAAATGAGGGAATTAACACAGAACATTTATCATGCACTTCATGCTGTTCTGGATGGTTCTCTATGTTACCTTATTTAATTATCACAGAAAGCAATTGAGATGGGTGCTTTTATCCCCATTTTATAAGTAAAGAAACAGAAGCAAAGAGATTATGTAACCAACCTTCCTTCTTCCCTCCCTCCCTCCCTCCCTCCCTCCCTCCTTTTCTCTCTTTCTCTCTTCTTTCTTTTCTCCCTCCCTCCTTCCCTCCCTCCCTTCTTTCTTTTTCTCTTTCTTTCGAGTCTCACTCTTGCCACCCAGGCTGGAGTGCAGTGGCACTATTGCAGCTCACCACAGCCTCAACCTCCTAGACTCAAGCAGTCTTTCTGCCTTAGCCTCCTGAGTAGCTGGGACTATAGGCATGTGCTACTATGCTCAGTTAATTAAAAAAAAAATCATAGAGATGAGATCTCGCTGTGATGCCTAGACTGGTCAGATTATGTAACTTTTCCAAGATAGATCACTAAGTAATAGAACCAGTAGCCAAGGATATCTTGATCCAAATACTGCAGTCTTTTTACTACATCAATCACATAACCTCCCTTTGTTCATATGTTCTCCGTATAACCCTTGGAGAGTGCAGGCATTATTTCTCATTGTGTGATCTACAGATCATGTGTGTCAGAATCACCTGGAATACTTACTAATGATGCAAATTTCTGGACTCCATCCCTGAAGTAGGTTTCAGTATTTCCTTTTTTTTTTTTGAGTTGGAGTCTCACTCTGTTGCCCAGACTGGAGTGCAGTGGCCGCTCTCGGCCACCGCAGCCTCGACCCGCTGGGCTCCGGCGATCGTTCCGCCTCAGCCTTCCAAGTAGCTGGAACTACAGGCGCGCACTCCCACGCCCGGCTAATTTTTTGATTTATTGTAGAGATGAGGTCTCGCCAAGTTGCCCAGGCGGGTCTCGAACCCGCGGGCTCAGGCAATCCACTCACCTCAGGCCTCCCAAGGCACGGGATTACAGGCTGAGCCACCGAGCCC
>CAUYQG010089422.1:0-18334 GCA_963574415.1 Tarsius wallacei
CAGTGGCCGCTCCCGGCCACCGCAGCCTCGACCTGCTGGGCTCCGGCGATCCTTCCGCCTCAGCCTTCCAAGTAGCTGGAACTACAGGCGCGCGCTACCACGCCCGGCTGATTTTTTGATTTATTGTAGAGATGCGGTCTCGTTTGCCCAGGCGGGTCTCGAACCCGCGGGCTCAGGCAATCCACTCACCTCAGCCTCCCAAAGGTGCGGGATTACAGGCTGGGCCACCGAGCCCGGCTAAACTATACAATTTAACTTGTTGAAATATTAGAATGTTTTTTAATGACTTCTTGCTACTAGTCAGCCCAGTAATAAGTGAATTCTTGCCTTAGGCTTTAACCTCAGTCTCCTCAGTACTGTTTAATCACCCTAGAGTCCCTATCATTTAGACTAGGATATTTCAATAATTCATGAGTATAATTTTATGTGAATTTATGATTGTATACGATTTGGTCTCCAAATATTTTATTTATTGAAATCTCTTTTTATGTTTTTATGAATATGAGTGTGACTATTTAAAAAAGTACCAATGCCATAGTAAAACATTGTAAAAACAATGCACCTATTGTTAATATTCACTACTTATTTTTAGAAGTTATATATGAGGTTGTATTTTCTAGTGGATATGTGTACTCACCTTTATATGGCCCATATGACATTAGATATAACAGTTGTCTCTGTTATTCTATTCAATTCTTAGCAGATGTATAGTAACACAAATTGATTAATGCAGAATATAAAACAGTAGGAATCACATTAATATTTCTAGATGGCATGTATAAAGTTAGAAAGAAACATGAGATATTTTACAAGATACCCAATTAGCAAGAGCTGATGCTTTAATAATATCTTGGGTAGATCAGTCAGTGAATCTTAATTTGTTCATCTACTCATAATTAATGTGTTCTAGAGTCAGTGCTATTTGTATGTGAAATGGTATTCTTCCATTCTGCTTTGACTTTCATGTTTTATGTTCTCCTTCTCATCTCCTTTTCAAATGCATATTTTTACTTCCCATATTTATTCAATATAGCACATTCCTGCAAATATAACTCATATAAACTAGTAAGCAAAATGCAATATTTGCTGAGCAGACGCAACAAAGACTGTAGAGAGTGGGAACTGTAATATCCAGAGAGGTCCCTTTGAGAATGATGGAGATGAGCAATTATGAGTTGAACAATTGACTTTCTTAAGGAATTCTGTATTAGGAGATGTAAATGCATTATGTAACTTTATGCAATTTTAACATAACTATATTTTTGCAGATTGAGATGCAGAGGCTGTGAAGAAACTGAGCTAGACGTGTGAAAGAACATTTCTCCAAAATTCCTGAACAATTATACAAAAGCATAGTCTAGATATTGGTGTCATATGAGATTCAAATTTAGACTTAAATTTTGGTTTACACTAATTGGGCTAATCTATTCATGTTTCTTAACCTTTCTTTGTTTCAATTAATGGAAATATCACATTAGAATTAATGTGAGGATTAATGACAATACTAGAAAAGTGTTAACCAAATAATGGCAAATGAATATTAGTTGTTTTTGCTGCTTCTGTCATTTTAACTTAAAAATGTTTTATACTTCAACATTTGAAAGATGACTTGAATATAATTATAAAATAATATTGAATTTTGCCACTACTTTTTAAAGCTTTTTGTTGATTATAAAGTAATTTGGTATAAGATTTCTCGTGTGGTACATGATGAATTTACTTTATGACTTCTAAATTTTTTGTCCCCTTTCAGTGATTTTTTTAAATTAATGATATTATTTCTCATAGAAATAAAATTAAACAGGTAGTCATCAATTAGTGATATATGTTTTAAATATATCTGTAACAATTGCTTCTTAAGTTTGGTAATTTTGGTTTATTTTGTTATAATTGATGTTTCAGATCTAAAATTAGAAACAAATATATAAAAGTAGATTGCTTTACTTCTTACTACAATTCAATTAATAATATGAGTAAATAGATTTTTTAACCAACATATTTATCCACACTTTCAGAATGTCTTATGAAGTTTTTCTTATGTAATGATATTGAGTTTTCAATGTCTCACATTAAGTTCAATATTAAATATATGTAAAAGAAATATTTTATTTTATCATCAACTCTAGCCTTTTGCCAATTTAATGCTGAGAGTGTAATATAGCAATGTAAGAAATAGGAATATTAAAATTAGAATAATTACAGTCTAAATAATTTCTATTTTTTGCTGTGTATGATATAAGTCTTAATGAAAACTACAAATAAGCTTAACTAGGTTTTAGGCAAAGACAAAACTTGTGCATTTCTTTTCTTTTTAGAAATGTTATATTTTCAGTTCAAGAATGGTTGAAAATAGAAGATTCTGTCCCTTTTTATCAGTGGAGGATAAATCCTGAAATTATAAAATCTAGATTCATTAATATCTTTGCTGCTTCCAGTTTCTCTAATATGCACAGAAAGATATTAATGAGAGAAATAATGTGAATATTTTCTACTCTGAATAGTTATATAAATTACAGCTATAATACAAAATATATTAAATTATTCCATGTTAATAAGTTTGCTATGTTAAATTTATTTCTGTATTAGCAGTAGTACATCACATGCCTAAATCCACAAAACTGAATTGATGATCGTTTAACAACATTCTGATCCCTCACAAAAATTTCCTGTAGAGTCAACAAAGATTGGGAGAATGATGTTTTGATGAGATTTAAATGCTCAGCACACATGGATCACATAAGAGCTGTGATAAGCTCACATATATCATCTTCCCATTAAAGATTCCAAAATTCAGCAAAATAAAAATTTAGTACATACCATAGAATTTGAATAATAAAACCTTGAAGTGTCTTTATAGTCAAGGTTTGATTGTGCTTCTCGTATGTTATTTTTTACTTTCTCTGTGTATCTTTCTTTCTTATGGTTCTCAAACTCATGATCTCAATTGTCTCCAAGTGTTTAGCATTTTCTTTTATTATGACATTCTCAAAGTGCCAGGGCAATGTGAAGACATGATTAATGTTTGTAGCGGGGGATAAACTTATACCCAGTGTTAATAGAAAACAAAATACAGTTCTAACATTACATTTATATTTCTAAAGTTGGAACTTAATGTCCCTAAAATATTAACTATTAGTTCACTCTTCCTAAGCATTGTCTCTACTTTCAAATGTACTCTAATAGCAGTCTATTCAATAAAAGCATCATTTTAATTTATATAAAAGAAAATAATATTATTGATTTTAAGACAGGAATTCAAGACATTTAAGACAAAATTCATTTTATTCCAATAATTATTCTACAATATAAATGATTCATACAAAATGCAAGTCACGGGATCTATACATGGACCAAAACCACAAAATGCATATCTTTAAAGTTAATAGCCGGGCTCGGTGGCTCAGCCTGTAATTCCGCGCTTTGGGAGGTTGAGGTGAGTGGATTGCCTGAGCCCGCGGGTTCGAGACCCGCCTGCGCAACTTGGTGAGACCTCATCTCTACAATAAATCAAAAAAATTAGTCGGCTCTGTAGCGCGCGCCCATAGTTCCAGCTACTTGGAAGGCTGAGGCGGAAGGATCGCCGGAGCCCAGCAGGTCGAGCCTGCGGTGACTGGGAGTGGCCACTGCACTTCAGTCTGGGAGACAAGAGTGAGACTCCAACTCAAAAAATAAAATAAAATTAAATTAAATTAATGACTTTGTCACAGGATATTCAAGAGTGGTGAATAGATATCTGAAAAAATATAGATATCTGTAAAAAATTTACCCAAATGCCAAAAAAAAAGAACAGTCAGTACAACATTTGATCACACACAATAGTACATACACATAAGTGTGTGTGTGTGTGTGTGTGTGTGTGTGTGTGTATAATGAGATTGTTTTATTGTAAGTTGACAAATTATAATTGTATATACATTTGAGGTATAAACTGATTTTGTAATATATGTATACAATGTAGAATAATTAAGCCAGTCTAATTTATATATCTATAACCTTAAATACTTATCATTTTTGTGGGAAGAACATTTAAAATTGCTCTCTTAGCACTTTTGAAATATGCAACACATAATTGTTAACTATGTCAACTTGCTGTACAAAATATCTCAAAACCTTATCTCTCTTGTCTAGTTGAAATTTTGTACTCTTTGACCAACAGACCTTCATTCTCCCTAGCTTCATTCTCTGATAACACCATCTTACTTTCTGCCTCAGTGAGTTCAGTTGTTTTAGATTCCACATGCCAGTGAGATTATGCAGTACTTCTTTCTGTATCTGGTTTATTTCACTTAGCCTAATGTCCTCCAAATGCATCTATGTTGTCAAAAATGAAAGAATTTTTTTTTTAGAAAGGCTAAATAGTATTTATTGTGTGTGTGTGTGTGTGTGTATTTATGTATTATATATTACATTTTCTTTACCCCTTCAGCTGTTGATAGACACTTATGTTACTTTCATAACTTGGCTATTGTGAATAATGCTGCAATGGACATGGGAGTGCAGTCATTTCTTTGACATTCTGATTTCAAATCCTTTGGCTAGATATACAAAAGTGGAATAGTTGTGTCCTATGACAAAGAACCACACAAAAAAACTCCTAATGGTCAAGGCAGTTTTGAGCAAAATGAGCAAAGCTGGTGCCTCTACAATAGTTAATTTCAAACTGTATTACAATGCTATAGTAATTAAAATAGCATGTTACTGCAGTAAAGATAGATAGCTTGACCAATGGAATAAGATAGAAAGTATAGAACTGAACTCATACACACATTTATGGTCCTTTTTTTTTTCTTGACAAAGATGCCAAGAGCACAGAATGAGGAAAATGCCAATCTTTTAAATAGAGTGTAAGGAAAACCAGATATCCACTTGCAAAAGAATGAAACTGGGCCCTTATCTCACAACATATTCATTCAAAAACCAGTTCAAAATGGATTAAAGACAAATGTAAGATCTGAATCTGTAACACCATAAGAGGGAAACAAAGGGAAAACTACATGATATTGCTCTCATTAGTGATATTTTGGATTTGACCCCATAATCTTAGACAACACAAGCAAATATAGACAAATGTCATTACATCAACCTAAAGACTTCTACACAACAAAAAAAACATAAAAATGTTAATATTCAAAGTAAATAAGTAAATAAGGACCTCAAACAAGGGAACGGCAAGAAAAAAAAACCTATTAAAAAATGGGTAAAGAACGTGAATAGACGTTACTCAAAAGGCAATATACAAACAGCAAAAAATATATGAAAAAATGCTGAACATCACTAATCATTAAAAAATGCAAATTAAAAATGCAATGAGCTATTACCTCACTTCTGTCAGAATGACTCTTATCAAAAAGATAAAAGTCAAGTGTTGGCGAGAATGTGGAGACAACTATCGGTGGCAATATAAATTAGTACAGTCACTATGAAAACCTGTATGGAGGTGTCTCAAGAAACTAAGAATACAATTACCTTATGATCCAACTTATAAATCTTTAATACTTTTAAAGTTGCCTTTATCCTCTAAAGAAACATTGTATTTTTTTGCACTGTAACTTTAAATTGTGTGTTACAAAATATGCACACTGTAATTGTTGGAGCAATTTCAATATATGTCTAGTGGTACACATTTGTTAAATTTGTCATTTAAACTTTTTTCATTTTTCTATATATATCAATTCTAGAAAATATATTTTATCACCAACAAAGCATAAGTTTAATATAAGCTAAACACTTTTTTTGTTTTTAGTTCATTTTACTTAAATACACAAAAAGTGTTACTAAGTACTTACCTGTGTTTAGTTTTTGACTTTCCGAATAATTATTGATTTTATCATTGTTGTGATATTCTTTATAATGAATACGACTTTTGCCTTTTGAATTCTATTTTGCCTGATAATCGTATAGTTAATCCATTATTAAGATATTGATGATTGTATCTTTTTGTTCCTTTAATCTCAACCTTCCTGAATAATTATAATTTCAGATTTGCTTCTTATTTAATAAAAGGAGCAAAACCCAAGTTTTGCTTTTATTCATTCAGAAAAACCACTAACTTTAATTTTAAAAATTAGTTCAAATTCAATGTTACTCATTAAAATAGAAAATATAATATATCAAATATAAAACATCAAATATTCAAATGAAATTCATATAATTCAAATAATATATTTGATATTTTATTATATCAGGATATAATAAAATGTATATTATATTTGATTCTATTTCTCCTAGCATATTTCTTTCAGAATATTTTTTTAAAATTTTGAAATATGTGTATGCATAAAATATAAGTGATCATAATGTGTTATTATAAAAAGAACATGTTTGAAAAATATTATTTTTGTCTGCATCCAAGTACCTCTTGGGTAAGAGATGGAAATCATTATCACTTTCCTTTCTTTGAATTTAACCTCTGTCTTCAATTGAATCTATAGACATATTTTTATAGAATTGACATCTTTATAGTATTAATTTATTTAACGTGTGCAGGTGAATTCTTCATTTATTTAGACCTTTAATTTTTCTCAAAATATTTTATGTTTTTTTTTTTTTAGTATTTCTTTTTTTTTAACTTTTAAATTTTTTATTTTAAAGATGTGTGGTACAATTCAGGGTTAGGTATACAAATGTTCATTATGCAGGTACCCTTGTTGATGTGGTGTGCTCACACCTACCCTGGCAGTTTCCCTCAACTGTCAATCCCACTCCCCCCGACAGTTTCCCACTGCTGCTATTTCCTTTCTTATAGTGTTATGATAATTATTCAAGGTCCACTTATGATTGAGAACATATGGTACTCTGTTCTTTGCTTCTGTGATAGATCACTGAGTATGACAGACTCTAAATCCATCCAAGTTGCTGCAAAATCCTTCTTCATGACAGCATAATAATCCATTTTGCATATGTACCACATTTTTTATCCAGTCCAACCTCGAGAAATTTTATACAACAGAAATTTTTTTCAACAAAAGAGTCAATTTAGCAGCAGAGTGTTCAGTTTTTATATTCTTTTTTCAGTTTTTTAAGAAATATTTTTTCTAATAATTTGTCCATATTTTAAAATACCAAGATTAATTGCCTCTTTTTCTTTTATCTGTAAAAATTGTGCAAAATTTTCAATATGTCTTATTTTAAAATGCTTTGTAGAATTCACCAATGAATTCACTTGGCCTGAAGTTTACCTTGTGAATTTTTTTTCACCAGAAGAGTCAAGTTAACAGAAGAGCGTTCAGATTTAAACTTATTACTGTTTCAGTTTTTTAAGATATATTGTTCAAATAATTTATCTGTCTTTTCAAACAGTCAAAACTGTTATTAAATTCATTATATTTTATATCACTACAAGGATTATAAGGTCCTCAGTGCTGTCTTTTTACACATGATACTGATACTTTATTTCTTATCTTTTTCAGTTTTGTTAACAGCTTGTGAAAATTTATTAATCTTTTCAAAACACCATCTTTTTGTAGACATTTCTTATTGAATTATTTTAATTGTATATTCTGCTCTTAATTGTCTTATTTTCTCTAAATTCATGGAGATTTGATAGTCTGTCCTTTTTCTAGCTTCATGATATGGACGCGTAAATCTAGAAATAGATTTTTAGCTTTTGTGCCTTCTAAGCTATGCATTTGAAATAAATTTCCTTCTAGTCACTTTGGTAGCAATATAGGAAACATTTTGATTAGCTGTGTCTTCAATTGTATCCACCTTAAGTTTTATTTAAATTTCTATTTTTTTTGACCCATGGATTACTTAGAGGTGAATCGTTAATTGCAAACAATTTTGAATTTTCTAGTTATCCTATAGTTTTTTATGTCTGCTTAATTTCGCTGTTGTAACACACTACTCTGAACTATTTCAGAGGGCTACACTGTGTTGGGTCTGTATTGTGTCTCATATATTTTAAATTTTGGTATAATTTCCATTTTTACTAAAAATATTTTATGTTCTTATTATGGACATGCATTTTTCTAAGGTACATTTGAATATTGTAAATATTTTGTATATTTTCAAAGCGTGTATTGCCCTGTTTTTTCTATCAACTATTCAAACCATTTATGTACCCCACTGTAATTGTAAATCTGTATATTTCTCCTAATATCTATAAAGATTCTGCATTATAGTGCATATATGTTTAAAACTGTTATATATTCCTTATGGATTCATCTTTTTATATTTATGAAATGTTCTTCTTAATCCCTAACAATGCTTCTTTACTTAATGTCCACATTGTGTAAATGTAATGCAGCTAAACAAGTTTTCTGTATATATTCTTTTACTGTGATTTTTATAAGCAATGTGTAGCTTTTGGCATATTTGTTTATGTGGAATGTATTATCTTTAACTTAGAATACATTCGTGCTATGTACACAATGCCCACCTTCTTTGTTACTGTTTTAAAACTACATATGTTCTAATTCTATAAAATATTAATAAGAATTGATTGAATAATTTTTATTTTATTAACACACATCTAGTCCTTCAATTACTATTCACTTTGTCCTACAATGTAATATTTCCATCTAGTATGATTATTATTTTGCCTGAATATCAACATTTATTATTTTTAGGGAATATTTTCTAGCAAGGAATTTTCTGTATTTCTTTTCCTCTATTTAACTTTAATTCTTGAATTAGTTTTAGTCATTCCTAAGAATCCATAGGGATTAGTTTCAGGACTCCTGCAGATATCAAAATTCACAATATTCAGGTCCCTTTGTAAAAAATGACATAGAATGTGCATATAACCTACACATATCCTGCTGTATATTAACCATGGGGTCCCCAACTCCTGGGCCATGAACCAGTACCATGACCTGGAAGCACAGTAGGAGGTGAGCTGCAGGCAAGTGAAGGAAGCTTCATTTGTATTTAGGGCCACTCCCCATCACTTGCATTACTGCCTGAGCTTCACCTCCTGTTAGTTCAGCGACTGCATTAGATTCTCATAGGAGCATGAACTCTATTGTGACCTGATTACAAGGAATATAGGCTGTGTGTTCCTTACCAGAGTCTAATGCCTAATGATCTGAGGTAGTGCTGTCACCCATCACCCTAGATGGGACTGTCTGATTGCAGGAAAACAAGCTCAGGACTTCCAATGATTCTGCATTATAGTGAAGTTGTATAATTATTTCATTACATATTGCAAAGTAATAATGAAAATAAAATATACAATATATGCAATGCACTTGAATCAACCCAAAACCATCCTCCCTACCACCAGGCCATTGAAAAATTGTCCATGAAAGCAGTCCCTGATGCCAAAAAGTTTGGGAACCACTGCTTTAAATCAACTCTAGATTACTTGTAATGTCTATACAATGCCTACATATTATTTCATTTGTGTGGATTCAACAGTACTTGGGGAACTCAAGCATTCAAGTACTTGGCAAAGTCAAGTTTTGCTTTTTGGAACTTTGTGAATTTTTTTTTTTCCTAAACATTTTTTTTAAACTGTGGTTGTTCAAAACCACGAATGGGGAGTCCAAAGAAGCAAGTGACCAACTTTATGATCTGGGTATAGAAATTTTGACTTGATGTTACTTCATTTTAGCCCTTAAAGTGGTAATTTTATCTTATTTCAGCTGTTTTTGTAAAACTATTAGCCATTGTCCTTATGTGTAACTCCTTTGAAAGCAAGATGCCACCCATCCCATGACTATTTATCTGATTTATTTTAATATATTTATTTCATTTTTTTCACTCTTATGCTTAAATATTGTTTTTGTTTGTATGAATCATGTTATTTGTTTGCTGAGCAATTTGTACTTGTCGATTGTCTTTTTATTGCTTTTGAGGATTCTCAACCATATCAAATATTATTGCCACATTTTCTCCTCTCTTTCTGGAAATTCATATATTATAAAACTTTTATAGTAGTTCACATTTTGTTCCTGATGCTCTAAGGCATATTCTCCATTGTTTTATGTTCCCACACATGAATTTATATATTTTTACTGATGTATTTATCCTGTCCTCTGCTCTACTAATATGCTATATAATATATCTACAATTTATTTATCTACAATTTATTTATCCTGTCCTCTGCTCTACTAATATGCTGTATAATATATCTAATAAAATATTAGCAAATTTTTCATTTTCAGTTTTAAGGTTATATTTGTTCTTAGAGATTTGAATGTTTTCTTCTGTTTTCTCCTCCTTTTCTTCTATTTTCTTCTTTATTTTATTTTATTTTATTTTAAAGATGTGGAGTACAATTCAGAGTTAGGTATACAAATGCTCATTAAGCAGGTACCCTTGTTGATGAGGTGTGCCCCTCTCTCCCCTAGCAGTTTCCCTCAACTACCAATCCCCATCCCCCCCTCCCCCAGCAGTTTCCCATTACTGCCAATCCCTTTCTTATAGTATTATGACAATTGTCCTGGGTCCACTTATAAGTGAGAACATATGGTGCTCTGTTCTTTGTTTCTGTGATAGTTCACTGAGTATGATAAACTCTAAATTTATTCAAGTTGTTGCAAAGTCCATATATTTGCCCTTCTTTATGGTTGCATAATATTCCATTGTGTATATGTACCGCATTTTTTAAATCCAGTCCCGCTCCAATGGGCAGCATGGTTGATTCCATGTTTTAGCTATTGTGAATAGAACTGCGACAAACATGCCTGTGGAAGTATCTTTTCTGTAGAATGATTTGCGTTCCTCTGGGTATATTCCCAGTAGGGGTATTGCTGGGTCATATGGAAGGTCAGTTTCTAGTTCTTTCAGAAATCACCACCCAGTCTTCCAAAGAGGTTGCACTGGTTTGCATTCCCACCAGCAGTGTAGTTATTTTCTTTAATGTATGTTTTACTTATCTTTTTTTTTAGTTAACTTCAATTTATGAATGTTTGTAGTTGTTTATTTATATGATGTTGCCTAATTTCTTTTCTAGATACTTAATCATGCATTGAGAATTTTGATTGAATGCTATTTACTGTGACAAAGGAAAAAAAGACTGTAGTTCTTACAAATTCTATCTTTTTCTAGAATGGTTTCTTTATTCTCTTGCTAAACTCTGAATGGTAGCTAATGTTGGTTAACACATGAACTAAATTGTGGCTGTATTGCAGTTTATATAAGAATCAGTCTATGTTTAATTTGTTTCTGAGATTTTAAGGTTTCCAAATGAAAACTTGAAGCAGTATCCCTAAGAGTACTACTTCTTGTGAATCTTGATTTCTGATTTTCGTCATATGAAAACCAGTTGTAAATTCTTCATTGCTTTTTAGGGGATTTTAGATTAGCATTTTAGTCTTCCATTCTTCCCAGCTCCAGAATTAATCAAATATATGGAAGGGAGTCATCTAAACACTCAAGGTCTCCAAGAAGCCAACAAAACTTTATAATTTCGCTATCTAAATGGAACAGCTTTCCAGAGATGCAAAGATGCTGGTGCTCAGTACTGCCAAATATCCTGAGTCAAAGCATCTGTAAATCTCAGTTCTTCACTCTCAGGTTCTCTCCTCACCAGACTATAGACACTCCCATTCTCATGGTGACAAAATCTATCTATCAAACCAATGATATTTCCATTTTTCCAGCACCCTTTGTTGTTTTGCCTTGCTAATAGTTAGCTTCTTACTCAGATGAAGTAAAACTTCCTTTTGATCTTTGAAAACTCATTGTTAAAAGAAATGATGTCTCTATGGTTCTATTTTCCATTGATATTATTTAAATTTAGGTTAAATATTTCAATAAATTTAACAATCTTATGCACCTAGATTTCTGTAAAACTTCCTTTGTATTCTTTATCTATTGTTTGGTATCTTAAACAATTGACTTATGACCCCGTCCATTTTATTCATCTATCCATCCACTTATAAAATTATATATTTTTTTCATTTTCTAGGTTGTGAATATTTTCACAATTATTTTTATTTCAACTTTTCTTTTTTTATTGGCTTTTTAGACACATTATTAATTTTTATGTAGTAAAGTTTATATTTATATCTTGTAAGGTTTATATCACAAATATAATACTGTATTCCCATCTCCACTGTTGTTTGCTAAAGTTTTAAGTTTTTCATCATTTGTGCTTAATGCTTGATCACCTAGAATGTATTTGACATAAGATTCAACATTGATATCAGAAGTTTTCAAGTCATTATATTGCTGTGGTTGCAAACAATATGGTGAACATTTCATCTCCTTATCAAATCTTTGAGTAATATGCATAATATATGTTAAACATTTATATTCATTTTACTTCATCTCAGGATTCTATAATTTATTTCTGTAGCTTTATTTCCATTTAAAATTCATATTTTTTTTAATTTTGATGACTTTGAAATATATTTCAAGATCTGGTAAGGTTCATTTCCTAATTTTCCCCAAGAAGATCTGAAAGAATATCAGGAAAAAATATTGTTGTCATTATCCCATTCAAATAATGATTCTTATTATTGTTTTATTTTTTAAATAGTTGTTTTATCATATGGAAATAAAATTGTTAATACATAATGTTTCATATAATTTCAGAAACTCAGAGTACATTTATATTGAAAATAAAGTGATATTCTCTTTTACATAAAACAGAGTTCTCAAAAGTATTCACATCAGTCACCTACTTGGTACAATGTTTATTATACGAGGAATTGTGTTACGTGAACCCCAATCCCCAGCAGTATCCAATATGCCCATGTAGCAACATGCAATTGTACCCCCTGAATCTAATTTTTAAAAAAATACTCCAATTAGTTATTTTCATCTTCTAAAATATTTTTTAACATTTTTTCTTACTCTGTGATATTGCCCATATTAAACAAACACAGATAGACAAAAAGGGACACACACAAAGGCACAAAGAAAATAACTCAAACCAAAACCTCCTTACAAATAACCATATTAAAGCAGGTGATGAGTCAAATAGTGACCTAATGTACCACTTTAATTTTCTGTGTAAAGAGGTCAGGGGTCTTAAATACTGCTCCCAGGACACACACACTTCTGAAGAAAATAAGTGCCTATTTATAACATTTCTTCTGTGATTTTAGTCACACCTGAAAATCTTTAATCATGGTCAAACTTTTCCATTACTTATATGTTCACTGATCAACAAGCCTACAAAAACAGCAATTGTTTAACATCTGTATTGCATTTTTAAAGCTCTAAGCTTTACTCAAGGGAAAATCAGAAAGAGGAAGAGTATCTTCCACATATAAATTGTAGAATAAAGAGCCTAAATTGAGAATTGATAGCTTTTAAAATGTGCACTTTTAAACATATTTCAGAATTATTGAGTAAGAGATTGTCCTGTATATGGATCTGTTCTCTTGAATGGAACTCCCATCTTGTTTCACTTCCCTTCTTGGTCTTACACTATTTCTCATGAATAAAAAACAGTGCAGGCAAAGAAAAATCACAATCAATCATATCTACTACTTGTACTTAAAGAAGAGTATGCTAGAATTGTGACGAATACTTAAAATTTAGAAAATTTGACATGTATAATTCTTATAGTTTGGAGGATTTGTATATTGTTTTATTATTAAATGTTAATTAATAATTGAAGAGTCCACATTTCATATGAGTTGCAATTTTAAACTTATTCTCTAAGCAGTCAGTATTCATAACCCACATTTGGGTTATAAAATACAGCTATGCAAACAAATCAAAGATCCTCTGCTATAGATTATGTTCTAAACTGATAAGTAAAGTCACTTTTAGATGATTCTAGTCATCCTATGTGAAATCCTACATAGGAATCAAGTGTCTTTGGTCAAATTGGAGCCAAAGACTTAGAAAGCTGCTTCTGCACTCTTCCCTCTGGGTTTTGGAAGAGATAAATCCTTAATTGCTTGCACATAGTGGGAAATAAAATAATTCTACTTACTGGTGACATTTTCTAAATAGAAAGGCTTTGAGCTAGGTGACACAAATTCCAAACTATGCTAAGCATTTGGAATGGAGTATAGTTACATTGTGGAGAACTTTGCCAAGTAAGATTGGATTATATTCGAATTGTCAAATTAGAATCCTATGGCAAATACATTAGAGTCTGGGAAGTTTAATCTCCTTTTGAAAGTACATCAATAAGTGTTCCAGGTGAAGTGAGGTCCAATGGGAGACCCAAAGCTTCACCTATGCCTAAACCACTTACGTATCCAATCTTGACTTGCAACCCACAACTTAAAAAAATTAAAGACAAAGAACAAATCCTGTTTATGGGCTGAAAAGAGAACAATTTAGGAGTATCAAATCAGTGAACATCAGGGATATACCTGTTTTCATGTTTTTCACTCTTCTTACGCCATAGGCTCACCAACTTCAATTTTGCATTATCTAGTTAAACACCACATTCTAGAAATTAAGGTATTTCAATTTAGAGAAAAAAAAAATACTTACCTTTCTTTTTAGTCAAGGGATTTTTTTGCTCTTCCTTTCCTAGCCTCCCCTCAAAAGAAAGGGAAATACAATATCTTCAGAGAAGAACTTTTTACAACTTGCTATGCAAATAACAAATAATCCAAATAAACTGACAAATAATTAGAAAGTTATTTTTAGTAAAAATATATGAATTGTCGATAAGCACATGAAACGATGCTCAAAATAATTAGGCATGAAGTAAAAGAAAGGCTCTAAAATTTAAACTTTAGTTTACACAAGTGAGGCATCCTGCTAATTCACAAAATTTAAACTATAATATCTTGTGTGATATGGCATGCAGTTTTATAAATCTATTTTACATATCCTTTGCAATGAAACATCAAAAACAGTTATTTTTGTTTATGTGATAGCTTGGTTACTTGACCTGCACTTATTCATTAATTTAAATTTTATTTATTCTTGATGTAGGTAAGATTAGTATTTTAATCAATTTCTCTTTTGAGTTTAGTGACATGCTATTCTTATATTTAGAATAAAAGTAAAATTAGCTATGTCTATATGATGTCAATAATATTCAGGAGAAAAACAAAAGATGTAGTCAATAAGCTTATAGTCAGAAAATAGTGCCAATTAAATGTTTTAAATTGTTTTATAGATATGACTTTTAAAACAATTAATTAAATGAATTGACTTTAAAAAGTCATTTTATGACTATCACATAACTGTTACAAGCCTCAGGTATCATTCCTTGGGAATAATTATACAAACAAGTCTTTTATGGAACCAAATAAAATCAATGTGTTAGATATGTATTTATGTAGTTACAATAATAACTATCATAGCTATATTTTCCAATATTTATAATATGTTTAATGGAGCACTGCCTATACAAAATGTTATTTAATATCCAAAACAATATTAGGAGTTAAAAGTTACTACTATCCCTGAATACACATAAAAATATCTAAGGCTCATCTTGCCTACGCTCACACTGATAAAAAATGGTGGAGTAAGAATTAAAATGTAAATGGCTAAATGACAAATCTATTTCTCCTTGTATTTCTTCTCAATATAAAAAGTTTATCAGCCATTTTGGAGAAAAAATATTAGGACATTTCTTTTTTCATAATTTATTTATTTAAAATATAACTTTATTAATGAAAATGCATGAGGAAACAATATTTTTCTAATAATAATCACTGTCAATGTAAGGCTCAAAGAAGCAATTTGAATTGTTTATTTTAATATCTATCTAAATAATATTAAATATCACCTTGTGGGGAAGATTTTCTAATACTAGACTATGAACACATGAGCCATAAAATAAAATATAGTCACATTTGATTCAATATAAAATCCTGAAAGACATACAAATAGGTAATGCAAAGAACAACAAACCAAAGGGTTCAATAAACATACGTTTCTATGAGTGATCAAACAATAAAAGAATGTCTAAACATCACTTCTATTTAACATATACTACAGAAGCTTCTCTCCAGAGCATTAGGCAATAAATAAATAAATAAATAGATAAAAGGCATTCAAATTGAAAAGAAATAAGCTACACTGTCTCTACAGACAACATATTCTTGCACAGTAGTTAGAAAGCACTGAAGACTTAGCAGGAAAAAAAATATGTTTGAATTATAAAATGAATTCAGTAAAGTTGCAAGATATAAAATAAACACATGAAACCAGAAGCATTTCTCTACACTAATAACATCCAAAGAATTTTTTAAAAAAATTCCATTTACAATAATGTCAAAAAATACTTAGAAATAAATGTAAACAGAGAAGTTAAAGATCTATACTCTGCATGCAATAAAATATTGAAATTTTAAAAGAAACAAATAAATAGAAAGATATTGTGTATTCATGGATTTGAAGAACTAGTATTAATTTTTAAATGTCCATGCCACCCAAAGCAATCTACAGATTCAATTCAATTCTTATAACAATTTCAATTATATTTTTTACAGAAATATGAAGCATAATTATAAAATTTACAAGCACGAAAGACTCTGAAACTAAGCAATCTTGAATAAAAATAACAAAGCATTATTATAAAATTTAATGCCTGGAAGTGTGATATCTTCCACTTTGTTTCTTTTGCTGAGGATTGTTTTGACTATTCATAGTCTTTTTTGTTTCCATGTAAATTTCTGTATTGTTGTTTCCAGGTCTGAGAAGAATGATGTTGGTAATTTGATGGGTATTGAATTGAATCTATAGATTGCCTTGTGTAGGATAGACATTTTAACAATATTTATTCTTCCATCCACGAGCATAGAATATTTTCATTTGATGTATCTTCTTTAATTTCTTTGAGCAGTATTTTGTAGTTTTTGTTGTAAAGATCTTTTTCTTAGGAAGATGCCAAGATATCTGTGTGTGTGTGTGTGTGTGTGTGTGTGTGTGTGTGTTTCTGTATAACGTGAATGAGACTGTGCTTTTTATTTGGTTATCTTCCTGTTTGTTGTTAGTGTGCAAGGACTACAATAATCAAAATAGCCTGATGTTGGTACAAGAACAGGCTTATAGCCCAATGAAACAGGATAGAAATTCCAGATAAAACTTTGATTTCTCAACCGATTCATCTTCGACAAACCAACCACCAACAATCACTGGTTAGAGGAAACTCTATTCAGTAAACAGTCCTGGGTTAACTAACTGACCACATGCAGAAGAATGTTACAGTACCCCTACCTATTACCATACACAAATATCAACACTAAATGGATCAAACCAAAACATAAAACTTTAAACTAGAAGAATCTTATAAGGAGACACACGCATGCACATTGGAATAGGCAACTAATTCTTGATCATACCCCAAAAGCATATACCATAAAAGATAAGACAAGTAGGACCTCATCAAACTGAAAAGCGTATGCAAAGCAAAAGAAACCATCAAGAGAGTAGAGAGACAGCCTACAGAATGGGAAAAAATATTTGCTAACTCTGTATCTGACAAAAGCCTGACATCCAGGATCTACAAGGAATACAAGCAGGGGGGGAAAAAAGCCCTATTATAGAAATTGACTTTCCATATGACCCAGCAATCACCCTTCTGGGAATACACCTGGAGGTCAAATTATTCTACCAAAAAAAACAACCCTATAACACTATTCACAACAACAAAAACATGGAACCAACCATGCAGCTCATCAAAAGTGAAATGGAATTTTTAAAAATGAGGTACATATACATGATAAAATATTATGCAGCCAATAAGGATCATGGATTTAACAGTAACTTGGATGGATTTATAGTTTATCATACTCAGTGATCTATCACAGAAACAAAGAACTGAATACCACATGTTCTCACTCTTAAGTGGGCCCCAAATGTTTATCACAATACTACAAGAGAGGGATTGGCAGTAGTGGGACACTGCCAGAAGATAAAGGGAATCAGAAGCATATAACGTCACTAAGCGTACCTGATCCTAAACCAGGGGAAGTGAGGACCAGTGGGGGGCCCAAACTTCTCCTGTATGGAGAACACTTATGTACCTAATCCTGACTTGTACCCAACATCTTTAAAATGAAATAAAGAGGGGGAAAAAAATAACAAAGGAGGAGGCATCCTACTACTTGATCTCAAAATACACTACCAAGTTATAGTAATCAAAACAGCAGATTACTGGCACAAAACAAGACCTCAGCATCTTCCTAACCAGAGAAGTGAAAGATCTTTATAATGAGAACTACTAAACACTGCTCAAAGAAGTCCAAGAAGACACAAACAAATGGAAAAATATTCCATGCTTATGGAAAGGAAGATTCAACATTGTTAAAATGTCCATCCTACCAAAGGTAATCTACAGATTCAACACAATACCCATTAAATTACCAACATCATTCTTCTCAGACCTGGAAATGACAATACAGAAATTCATATGGAAACATAAAAGACGACAGATAGCCAAAACAATCCTTAGCAAAAGAAATGAGCTTCGACAAAGCAAATGAAACCCTCAAGAGAGCAAAGAGACTGC
>CAUYQG010089423.1:0-20238 GCA_963574415.1 Tarsius wallacei
AGGAGGGAAGAGAGAAGAGAGGAGCTATCAAACAAGGAAAAATGGCGATATCATTACCCTGCTTTCATGATTGAAATCCACCATGTCTTACCATGTTAGTTTCAGGAGATAACATCCAAAGGCTAAATTTTGTCAAAAGATCCAGGTTCTGGATTGACCTTGAGCAAATCTCTTAATGACTTAACCATAAGAGGACTATTCCCGACTCTGTCTGCCTTCCTGGAGAGCTGGGAGATCCAACCAAGGTAGTGTTTGTCAAGTACTTTTTCTGTAAGTGCCTTTGCCAAGGGCAAACAGACTTCAGTGTGTTGTTACTCTCTGCTTTCGAAGGCGAGTGTCCAGACATGTGCCCACAAGTGGCCCTGTTGATATTTTCTCCGACTGCACAGTTTTTCAATCTGAAATATTTTTTGAGTCCATCAGTTTTCCCTAAAAATAGATTGGATTGAAACTACTGTCTCCTAAGTCTACAGAAAAATAGTACTTCGAGGGTTTTTTTCCTTTCAGTAGAAGCTTGAAAAATTTTGTCCATTACTAATTGCCCTTAGTATGTTCCTCCAAAATAGGATAGATTGTAATATCCAATCAAATATTCTTCT
The DNA here is from genome assembly GCA_963574415.1 of Tarsius wallacei. Taxonomy (NCBI): domain Eukaryota; kingdom Metazoa; phylum Chordata; class Mammalia; order Primates; family Tarsiidae; genus Tarsius; species Tarsius wallacei. The sequence continues at coordinate 600 of CAUYQG010089423.1, forward strand.
GTTTATAATTTTTAAGAATTTATGAATGTTTTAATGTATACATATAAATCAATGTGTCTTCTGTCTGCTAGTGTGCATAAGTTTACATGGAAGTTGCTGATGACTGGGTCACATTCAAGTGCTGAAGTTAAAATTTTGCTGCCATTTATTAAAGGTTCACTTATGGTTTTTGTGCTTAATTTTCAAAGAGAAAAGTGCATGTGTATTTTAGATGTATTTCCACATGTCATAATGTCGTTTGTTTACTTTGTTCCAAAATATGCAGTCTAGTGCAGAAGTCTATTACTTCAAGCCAATGTACATATGGTAACACTGGAATGTAAATTTTGCTGAATTTAATTGAAGTTGTTATTTTCAACTAATTAACTGCACATATTTCACTTTCCTAGTGAAAATTGTGAAAAAAATTGATCAATATGATTTCAACATGCATGATTTATTAAGCATGCTTAAGTCAAAACCAGTGTTCGGTAGTTTCCTGATAATGGACATGTCAACATGCCTTTATTACAGGGAATTCATATGTCATCAATGATCTGTGGTGATGTTTCATTCACTAAGTGATATTTTCAAAGTCTTTCATCAGTGATTTCCTCATCAGTTGCCCAAATGGAAGAGGAAGGTTGTAGCTGTCTTAACGATCAGCTTTAACACAGTTTTAGAAGTTTACTGCACTTACTGTGACTGGAGTTAGTCTTAGCATTTGTAAGGGTAAGTTTTTTAGTGCATTGACATAAGGTCTTTTACAAGTTGCCTCACGTAATCTGGTGATGTGACTAATCACATTATTTTTCTCTGCACGTTTACTCTAAGATGTCATCGTTTTCAGATTGCTGCATCAATGAATGTAGCAAATAACTGGGTTTGTATCTCCTGGATTCTGATCAGTGAAACATCTTAAATTTCTGTGTCTTGGACAAATCATACTTCCCCATGACTCCTCCCCAAATCACTGACTCCAATACACTCATCTTGGAGTGATGTTATTAGAAATAATGACATGATGTCTGTACAGAGAGAACAGAAATGAATTAGTTCTATTTGTCCTACTGTGTCTGACATAGATGAGGCAAAACACTACTGTAACCACTGCATCAGATCCCTTGACCTCTCCTTTCACACAACTGATATAGTTCTGGTTTTTGGAGCCCAACCATGCAGGGTCCTTAATGTGTGCTGTATTTTGGGGGAATCTTTGGCGTGTGTGTGGACTAACAGAGAGAAAATGTCAGTAGTCACTGGTGATGGGTCCACTGCCTCCCTTTCCTGTTGCGTCTTGGGCTACAGTCCCTCAGGAAAATGTCTTTTAGAGTTGTGTCAGAAAACATTTTATTTCTTTTGAAATGAAATCTTTGTAACTTGCCCTTTTTATTTCAACTATTGGGAAGCTCAGAATGAAATTTACAGCCAAGTATTCTGGTCAGCTTCATTATAATTTTTTTTTTTTTTCTGAGTTAGAGTCTCACTCTGTCGCTCAGACTGGAGTGCAGTGGCCGCTCCCAGCCACCGCAGCCTCAACCTGCTGGGCTCCGGCGATCCTTCTGCCTCAGCCTTCCAAGTAGCCGGAACTACAGGCGTGCGCTACCACGCCCGGCTAATTTTTTTGATTTATTGTAGAGATGAGGTCTCGCCAAGTTTCCCAGGTGGGTCTTGAACCCGTAGGCTCAGGCAATCCACTCACCTGGCCTCCCAAAGCGCAGGATTACAAGCTGAGCCACCGAGCCCGGCCTGTAATTTTTAAAATAAGTATAGTATTTATCTTGTCTTGGTTTATTACTTTTAATTTATACATTTTTAGCTAATGTATGCATTTTATTCATGCTGTCTAAAATACTTCCTGAAATTAGATGAAATACAAAGGAATGAACAGCATATTCTGAACCACGCAGACCCTCTGAAGAGCTGAGCACAGCTGCCCCAGAATGTTAGGGAGGATAGCATGAAGGGTATTGCTGCAGCTCTCCTTTACAGAAGAATGGGGATCTGATGCACCAGTTACAATATCGCACCGCCTTTTTCAGAGAGACAGAAAAAAAATGAGTGCTAGACTGGGAAAATTTATTACATTTATTTTTTAAAGTTAAAGTTATTTTTAAAAGACTTCTCCTGAGGGAGATATTGTCTCAGCATGGTTGCAGAACTTCATCTTTTTTTTTGTTTGTTTAAGATATGTTTTAATTAATAAGAACTTATAGGTTTAAAATATATTTTAAAATAGTCATCTACACAAAGCAGATGGGCACAGCCCTTTTCCAGGCAGAGGATGGCCGGTGGGAGTGGAGTTCAGGGGCTTCAGTCACAAATGATGGAAAATACACCTCGATCTGGATGAAATGGAAAAGCAAATTTTTCAACACGCACAGTGAAGAAACCTCCACCACCGAGGTCAAGCAAAGGCTCAGGTGCAGCTGGCTGACCCAGGTTGGGGAGGCAGAGTTGGGTAAGGCAGCTTGCCACCCAATAGGAACACAATTACAGGACGAAGATGACTGTTATCCACCTTTAGTGGATAGCATTTATTGGACAATAAACGGAAATGTATCTCTTTCTAAATGACAGTCAACAAAACCAAAATAAAAAACCAAACAATAAATGTATTGTTTGAAAAAATATGAAAGAGAAATAATGAAATAACTAATAAATTTCTATATTTGTTATTTATTGTCTTCTTATTTATCTGTTTGGCCCTCAGCTGTGACCAAGCAAAAATATCATAAGTATTAAAATTACAGAAGTGTTTAAAGAAGGACTAAAGTAAGAGCCCATTTCACACATTTATTGTTTAGTTTTCCACAAGCAGAAGGAACAAGCAGAGGTTGGAATCTTCTGGATTCCAAGGAACAAGGAAAGACTTTTCCTTTTCAGGAGTGGTTGCGATTGAGTACAAAGAGGTTGCAATTGCAATAGAGTGTGAAGTGGTTGCAAGTGAGAGTGGTCTTATTCTATTTTATTTTGAAACCATTGTGAATATTGTTTTGATGAGAACTGTAAACATTACAGAAAAAATATTAGTATGAACTCATTAAAAAATAAGTGTAGGTTATTAATATATGTTGGGAAACCACAACTGTGGAGTATTTAGTGTAGGATATGGTGAAGTCTAGGGGCCCAAGTGTGAATACACATGGTGGTTTTCAAAAAGCCAATACAATAGATACATAGTAAGATTATATTGTATTCTTCACAAGCAGTTCACAATATAGCAGATTATCTTTTTTGTGTTTGAGAACAAGGGTGCCTTTGGGTCCCACAGATTTTAAGGCAGATTGGGTACACTAGGGTGCTTGTTAAGTGCCTGCTTGTTTTTTGATGGAGTCATTGTATCATTTGAAACGTTTGACTCAGTAAACAGGGAAACTCAATAGAAAATGTGTTCAATTGTGAACTTTATAGCTTGAGAGATGAATGAAAATTATGGAGAAGATTCCACGGAAAGTTACAAAAGAAATTATCTATCTGGAACATGGCTGATTTTGAGGAATTGACATTTTTTAGCTTTCAGACAGAATTCATTCTTGATTTTCCATGCAAGTGAAGAAGAACAGAGGGCTCACTGTGAAGTGCTCTGGGTTCCTGGGATTGGTTTGTCTTGGGTCCGAGGGAACCAATCTGCTGGATTTGCAGGCTGCATCCTGAGTATTCATAGGCAAGGAGAGACACCATTACTAGAAGCCACAGTGGAAGAAAAGGGGTGTGTGTGTGTGTTTGTGTGTGTGTGTGTGTGTGGGTGTATGTAAGAGACCAGGCTGAATACATGTTTGGATCACTGCCAGTAGATAATAACGCAAATCCAAAAAATAAGCCCAGAATAATTAAAGAGGCAAGATAGAACTGGAAAACTGCTGTCAGAGTGTAATGTTTCATCCCAGTTTGGAGATGATATTTGTGGAAACTACCTGAACTCTAACCAAAACCTTCTCATGCAAATGGCATCTTTCCAAGGTTGTGTGAAAATAAATCAGCAATAATAAGTGTTTGGTTTTCATTCATTTTTTTTTCCTGGAAAGCACCTTCACATACGTGATGTCATTAGATCCTCATAACTTGTCCTCGAGATGATGAGAAGCAGCTTGGTATAGAATTTCAGGTCAAAGACATGTCAGAGCCTAGCTTCTTCAGCAGGACTCAGGTCACTTCTCTGGGTCTTTACATGAGGAAGACAATCATTCCAGATGTATCTGTCTCTCGCTGCATTGTTATGAGGAGAAGTTAGCTAATTTGCGTGGGCATGCTTTTTGGGTCTTCTTGTGGCCACCAGTGTTCTTTTTAACACAGGTTCTTCTCCTGTTTTATTGACGGTGGGAAGGAACTACAGTGACCAAGAGATAATGAAATAAGACAAGTCTGTAGCCCCAGGTCCTAGGTCTCATTACTCCAATGCTCATGCCACTACTTTGACCCAAGCTTCAAACTGTGGCCAGTAAATATAAAATTATAATATCCTGGTGGTTTCTTCAATTTTTTTTTTTTGATTGAAGAGTTAGACTAGTGGATGACCAGAGTCCTTCTGTCTGTGAATCTTATAGTAGTCAAGAATTCGATTCTCTGACTTTCACAGGGGTCTCCATTGCCCTAGAGGAATGCGTGCAACCAGCACAGTAGTTAAGAGCTCTGTGTTAAAGACAGAGATGCATTTCCTTGGTTCCTGAGAGATGAGAAGGGGCAGAGAGCCAAAAAGATGGTGTGAGGCTGGGAACCACAGAGAGTGAGAGTTCATGAAGATTTCCTGATATGAGGATTGAAGAGATGCAGAGAGAGAATTTTTAAGGTTCAAGTGCAAATTTTCAGTAAAATCTTCTAAACCCATAAATGGGCTGTCTGTGTGGGTTTGTTTTTGGAGGGGGAGTCTTTTGTTTGTTTTTGATTTGTTTCAGGAAATTCATGTGGAGAAAAAGAAAATAAGAGGGACCATGAAAATGTAAGCCCCTTTCTTCCTTTCTCTAGAATTTTCAGAACAATGGGCAGGTCTTTGGACATCCATATGTAGATGAAATGTAGAATGCAATGAAAACAAACACAAAACAAGCCCTAATTGTATTTGCTCTTATTTCTTATTATTGCTTATCCCTTATTAGCCCTTATCTCTTACTATTGCTAGAGCCTGTGGAGATTATTGCTGAAAAGTAGAATGATGTATAGGTAGCCCAATATCATGTGCTTACCACTGTAAAAAAAAGGCTTGATTAATCTAAGACTGTCTATCACTACAAGTTTTTTACTTAATGCATCATCCAGAAAATATTATGTCAAGGATACAGCGTAGGATGAATTTATATAAACGTAATAAAATCTAGAAAGATCAACACCTAAATGTTAGCTGGGATTATCTCTGTGTAGCAGGATTATAGTAATCTATATACCTTTCTGTATTGTCTGAAAGATTTCCAATAAATTTGCTATCATTACAATCATAAAATGCCCTTTAAAAGGCATATAACTGAATATAACTATACAGAACTCTCCTCCATGGCTACATCAGTTATTATAAAGATAATAAATAAAAATAAGTGTATGCATTACATTAATTATATTAAATGATCTACTTCATACTGAAAATCTCTTCACTTGGTCTTTTGAACCAAAAGTTAAATATTCTTTATGATATAATAATTTAATGATGTTCATAACCAGATGAAAACAAGGAAATAAGTGAAATGAAATGTCAGTGTGTCACTAACCTCTAACATCTAAATTATAGTTTTGGGGTTAGCTGTTTATTTTTATTTGAAGGATATGGAAAATTGTAGTGGCTTATTAGATCATTCTGTGTAGAATATATATGGTAAAATAATAGCAATTATTCCCAACTTTTTTTTTTTGAACTGGAGTCTCACTCTGTTGCCCAGGCTGGAGTAAAGTGGCATGCATGCTCACAGCCACCCCAGTGTTGACCTGCTGGGCTCCAGCGATCCTTCCGCCTCAACCTTCCAAATAGCCAGGACTACAGACACGTGCTACCACGCCCAGCTAATTTTTAAAAAATTTATTGTAGAGATGAGGTATCGCTAAGTTGCCTGGGCTGGTCTCCATCCCATGGGCTCAGACAACCCACATGCCTCGGCCTCCCAAAGTGCTGGGATTATAGGCTGAGCCACTAAGCTCGGCCAATCCCAACTTTTGAAAGACAGAAACATTTACTTTTTGAGGACTTTGTCACAGATAAAGGAAATAGGTAAAGTGCATATGGCACTCTGTGAGTTACTTAACTTAGACCAGAGTTTTCTACCAGGAAGGTTCTGCTTCCCCAAAGGACATTCGACCATGTGTGGAGACACTGATAGTTGTCTCACTATCAGTGAGGGGAAGGAGCGTGCTACCTGCATCTAGTGGGCAGAGGGCTGCTGTCACACATCCCATAATGCAAAGGACAGCCCTCCAATGCAGAATTACTCAACCCAAAATGTCATCAGCACACAGGTTGAGAGCCCCCACTCCAGACACCTACTTATTTACAGAGCAATGATACAATAGCATCAGCTTCAAAACTTGAAGAAAGAAAACAACACCGATTTATATGCTTTCTTTCATGCAATGGAATATAGACATTTTATTTCCCTCCCCTCAAAGTGGAAATATTTCTAGTATATTTTGTGATATAAGATAGTATTTAAAAATTTAAAAATCTAAGATTCATAGCATTTGAAAAAACAGAATTGGAACAATAAAACTCAGGAAACAAATGCACTTCTTCAAGTTAGCTGAGAACGGCTTTCAATTTTTTTTTTTTTTAAAGCAGTCCTCAAAAGAATATTTTAGCTAGTAATTTGAAACTGTTGGGAATGTCAAGAACATATATCAAGAATGACTGCTATTCTTCCCAGAAATAAATGAATGCACAAGATGCACTATTACAGCATTTCATGTGCCCTTCAGAATCTTGAGTTGTTAGAAAGGCAGTTCTGGGACAAGATGCATGTACACAGGGTAGAAGTCCTTCTTCCACCATTCAATGTGAAGCCTGCGGTCTTTCAGGAAGAAAAACAGCAGGAAAGTGGGAAGCATTTTGTACTATGTTAACACCATAACCCTGAAGCATTTTTTTCAGGACATTTAAAAATATGCTTTCTGTTGGTTAGTGTATGAATTTCAATGAAAGTCAATGCATCTTTTTTTTTCCCCCTAGAGAGGCATTTACATGGTTACTTGTAAAAAAGAATAAAGACTGTTAAGTAAAGTATGAAGGAGGATTCCCCCCAAAAAATTATTTTTTGGAATTCAGGTCCCTTAAAGTACAGGCTTCCCCAGCTTGGTAAGTGTTTTACTGAACCCATCGGCATCAGTGTATCAGCTAGCGTTGTTGTGAGAGGCTGTGTTCAGTTTCAGTGAATTCTTTTTTTTTTGAGATTCAACATGTTTGCCCATTTCATGATGGGTGATTTCCGAGTACACTTGCCTGCACTAAGTGTTCAGCAGTTTTTGACCAAAACCAACATGACCCTGGTGACCCACCCTCCCTATTTACCTGATCTCACCCCAAGTGACTTATTTTTGTTTCTCTGGATGAAAAAATCCTCAAAGGAAATGTTTTGCTGATGTGGAAGAGTGAAACAAAAAATGGCAGAAACACTAAAAGCCCTCAAAATTGACAAGTTTAAAAACTGTTTTGAGCCAGGCTTGGTGGTTCAGCCTGTAATCCCACGCTTTGGGAGGCTGAGGTGAGCGGATTGCCTGAGCCTGCGGGTTCGAGACCCGCCTGGGCAACTTGGCTAGACCTCATCTCTACAATAAATAAAAAAAATCAGCCAGGCCTGGTAGTGCATGCCTGTAATTCTGGCTACTCGGAAGGCTGAGGTGGAAGGATTGCCAGAGCCCAGCAGGTCGGGAGCGGCCACTGCACTCCAGTCTGGGCGACAGAGTGAGACTCCAACTCAAAAAAAAAACCCCATAAAACTGTTTTTGAGCAGTGTAAAAAACATCTCAGTGGGTGGATTTCATCAAACAGAGAGCTTTTTGAAGGTGACTAAAATTTGAACATGTAAGAATAAATGCACACTTTTTAATAAGTAAACTTCGGGGTTTTTTTTTGGTCCCCCTCCCATATACCCATCTGTCCTTTGTTGTGCTTGTCCTCAGAGAACAGGTACGTTTTCATGAAGGTTGAAATGGCATTTCATGACTATATTTTGTTTGAGTTTTTAGTTAAATGTGTAGGCTGGGCATGGTGACTTACACCTGTAATCCCAGCACTTTGGGAAGCTGAGGTAGGAGGATCGCTTGAAGTCAGGAGTTCTAGACCAGTCTGGGCAACAAAGTGAGACCTTGTCTCTTCCAAAAGTAGAAAAATAAGCTGGGCTTGGTGGCGTGCATCTGTAGTCGAAGCTACTCAGGAGGCTGAGGCAAGAGGATCGCTTGACCCCAGGAGTTTGAGGCTACAGTGAGCTGTGATACATGCCACTGCACTCCAGCCTGGGTGACACAGTGAGACCCTAACTCCCCCCCCCAAAAAAAATTGTCTTTGGCAGATTAGACAAAGACATGCTGATTACCAAGTTTCTTTTTAGCATGTGTTGGATTCTATGAGGCTAATCAGAAAGATGTAAATTCCCTTGTGCAAATATTTATTGTGTATTTTAATTGGCATAGGGTCAGGAGGTAAGAACATTAAAGCTTACTTTGGTAATGTTCTGTACTTCTTTATAATTTTACAATATTTTTGTTAATAATTTCCTTCTAGTCACAAAAGTACTATCTGCTCGCTACTTAGAATTTGGAGAATTCAGGACAGTATAAAAAGAAAAACATCTGCAGAGACCACCACTCTCAACACAGGTCAACTTCCTTCTAGCTCATTCATACAGCAGGGCTCTCTGTCTGCCTAACTCGATTTTCTAGCTCCACCCTATCGGGAACGTTGACCTATATCATCCAACTTCCTCCAAATGGAGGCTTGTAATGGCTGCAGCATGAGCTTTAAGTGGCAGCATCAAACTCAGTCTACAAGTGGTTCCGGATTCTTCTCTCTAACACACATAGATGTGTAATTTCACAAGCTGATGAGTTCTGATGCCTATGTAGATAAGAAAGGCTCTGGTATGTGCAGAGCTCCTCCTTACGGTTAGCCAGTTAGCCATAGCCCTGTCCCTTTCCTCCACACTCACAGAGTGTGTGGTCATTTAAGAGCGACATTACAGAGAAGTCCTTGAGTCTACCCTAATTCAAAAAAAAAAAAAAAAAAGTTCACAGTTTGGTACTTTTACTATTAGAAGCAACCAATTGCTTGTGACACACTTCACAACTGACGTTGATATTTTGTGACTAAATTTAACTAAATGCAAGTGTAATGCGGCAATGACTGTCCCTGCCATCAAAGATTCCCTGATTATTTCCTTAAGATAAGGGCCACAAGTAAAGATGCAGAATTGAAGGACATTAATGCTTAATATAGATTGTTAAACCTGTTTTCCAGAAAAGTTGTTCCAGTTTCTAACCTCAACATTCAACAATGCTTGGAAACAAGTTTCACTGATTTAGTATGTGAAAAATACAGTTGTAAAAATAAAAGTATTTGAAATTGAATAATTTAATCTTTCCCCTCATGCTTAGTTTCTGTTTTTTATTATTCTTCCCCCTTCCTCATTTCCTTTCTCTTTCCTTTTTTCCCTTCATTTCTTTTATCTTCTATGAAATATCTATTCATGTTCTTTGCCAATTTTTCTATTGAGGTTTTAATATTTACACAATCTCTTTATATATTAACTACATTAAACTTTTGTCGTGGGTTTGTGCCAAATATTTTCCCTAGTTGTATGCTGTTAAAATTATACATTTTTTCTCAATGCTAGAGATTTTATTTTAGTTTTTGATGCTCTTTCTTATAGAAAAAATTCAAATTTTATTCTCCATATTCAAGTCTATAATTGTCTTTTTTTGCATTTCTTCCAATGCTTTTGTAGTTAGAAAGCATTTTTTCTTCCTGAGATCTGCTAAATAACCACTTTTTTTTGGTTTAGGTTTGTGTGTGGTCTCCATTTTTAACATTAAAATATTTAATTATTCTATAGTTTGTTTTTTAGTATAAACAAATTATTTTATTTTAATTTGTTAAATAATTATCCCACATTTTAAGGATTGTCTCTTGTGGCTTTATTCATTTGTGATGTCACCTTTATCTAACATAGGGCCTTTTTATTCTTGTCATTCTTTTTTTTTTAAATCTACTAGACCTGGCTTGTGGCCTATCCATTTCATACCATTGTTATATGTATCTTCACATTCCACTGGGACAAGTTGCCCTATTTAGCTTATATATACATACTATATATATTATTATAATATATATATTCCTCCTATTTAATCCTCTGATAGGTTTTAGATGTGCTTTGAAGATACAATCTATCACACCCACATTCCAAGAGTTTACATGGGGTTTTGATGGATTACATTAAACCCATTTTCTTCCTATTTGGCCACAGGAATGTTCTTTTCATGAAAGTTTTTTTATTTCTTTCACAAACTCTTACAGTTTTCATTGTTTCAGTCCCACACAATTATTTTAAATAGTATATTTGTAATTGTATATTGTGATTTTTTTTGGTTCCTATTGTGAATGGGTGTCGTGCTGGAACCCCCACAAAGACCTCAAGAGGAAAGGCATTGTGTCCAGAGGCTGAGGAAATGAGCAGAGACAGTGGACAAGACACGGGTTTTACTGAGGAGACTAGGCATGGGGAAGGTCCAGAAGCAGCTGGATGAGGAAGGCCCAGGGGTCAAACAGCATCTCACATAGGTTATCCCGGGTTGTGTGTGGGAAGGGTTTTTGGTGCGTAGGCGCAGTGTGAGACATGCTTATACATGCGGCATATACACAGCATGGCCATGATTTCACTGGAGGGTGGGATTTTTAGTATTTTAATGAACTAAAGTTGAACTCAAGGTAACCAAAGGTTGTGGACATTGACCCAGGTGGTCCGATCTAGACTGAACCAGTCCTGACCTAACTGCCTCAAGGAAGGGTGTGTGAGACACTCACTGTGCAGGGTTGCAGGCTTTGGTCCCAGGGGAGACACGTGGCCCACACCTCTCATGGCCAGCCAAGACTTGAGTGCCCAGGCATGGGGCAACCCCAGGACCTCTCCCCAGGCTCCAGATCCCTGCTTGGGGCCATGTCCAGGGTGTGCTTATGTTGTCACTGAGTAGGTGTCACCCTACAATGGGATATTTTTCATTATATTTTGATTGGATATTATCATTAGCGATATGATTACTTTTTAAGAGATTTCCTTTGTGTTTGATCACTTTACTGAATCATGTTCTTAGACCTAATGCTTTTTTTGCAATTGATTTCCTTAGATCACTTAGGTAAACGATTTGTATTCTCTGAAAATAATGTATCTATTCCCATAGGTTTGCTTGTTTTTAATTAGAAAACCATTCACTATCCAATTACCATGTTTGGGGAGCACTGAATGTGACCATGGACACTGTCCAGCAGGAAAATTGGCTGAGAAAACCCTAATCCCTTCTAATAACATTGTCTATGGATGTTACCATGAAGGGAAAAGATTAGGTCCATTGAGTAAACTGGATGACATCTGTGTTTGTTTCTTATCTGTTTGTTTGTTTTGGCTACTGCTTCTAGAACAGTTGGACATGATAGTGGTAATAATAGACATTACTGACTTGTTTATGATGTCTTTAGTGTATGGTTATACAACATGACGTTGGCTGTATGTTAATGATAAGCAAATATTCTTTATTATGTCAACAAAATATCATTATATTCTGAGCTTATTAAGCAAATTTTAAAACCCAAGAGAGTTTACTAAATTTTACCAAATTATTTTCCAAATCAACTGAATTGTTTATGTGTTTACTTTGCAACCTACTGATGTAATGTATTCATTAGGGTTCACATACATGAGTTCTTTAGGACAATCCTTAAATATTCAGGGCAACGTATTATTTTAATATACTGGAATTAAAAATGCTAATCTTTCATTCAAACTTTTGTATCTTTCTAATTATCATTAGGTTTTGCTGTGAGGGTGATCCTAGCTTTGTGAAGTGAGTTGGAACGTTTCCTATTGTTTTTCTATGCACAAAAATTATATCTCATGGGGATGATCTATTTCTTGACAACTGCGAAGTATCCATTATTTTAAAAGACTCTTGGCCTCAGGGGTGTCTTGAAGGTAGTTATTGAAAACTTTTTCAATTACAATTCTCCAGTAGATATTTGTCTTTTCAGGTTTTTCTTTCATTATCTTTGAATCTTCATTGTTAAAATTTTTAAATTTATTAAGCCAATAAATTTTTTCTAAAGTTTTAAAATCACATTTAAAAATAATCTTTATATCCGTTATCAAATCCTTTTAAGATTATATGGTCTTAATTATTTCTTATTTGTTTACTTTTTTATGATTAGATTTGCTAGTACTTTTGTATTGTGGTTTTTTTGTTTTTGTTCTTTAGGAATTCAATACTGTAGTTTATTTGCTAATTTTATGATTTTTGTATTTTCTCATGCATTGATTCATATATTTATTTCCTCTTATTTTATTTAGTGTCTTTTATTGTTCTGTCTTAACTTTTGAATTGGCACTGTATTCAATTAAAAAGGTTGTTTTTTTTTTTTTTTTAGTTACATCAAAAAATATTTCAGGCCACATACAGTATTTGTCTTTGGACACATTCCACAAAGTTTGATAAATCATGGTCTTATTTTCATTATTTTAAAACCAGTTTATAATTTTACCTTGGATTTTTCTTTCCCAAATAGCTATTTAGGAAGATATTTATAACTTTCAGTGATTGAGTTGTTAATTGCTTAAACTTTAAAAATATATATTGTTTGATTACATTGTGGTCAGAAATGTAGCTCTTATAATTTCTGATTTGGAAACTTTTGGGCATTTTTTTCGGAGCAGTATTTATTAAGTGTTTAAAAAAGCTGTAATATACATGTTTTTTTTTGTAGTTCTTACAATAGACAAGTCAGTAAATCTGTGGATTCAAACTTACTAATTGTACATATTTATCGAGTATCAGTTTATCAGGTGTCAAGAGAGGTGTGTTAAAGTTCCCCATAAGGAGATGCTTTCCTTTTCTCATTTCTAATATTTTTAACATCCCTGATTACGTATGTTAATATTATCCTATTCAGCTTATAAAGCTGGATAATGATAATGTTTATCTTGTGAAGTGTATTTTATTAATATGTAATGACCCTTTGGTCGCTATTAATATCTTTTTGCATTTTTCCCATTTTTGAAATTAGTATTTCCTGTTTGTTTTGTGAATATCTGATGTACATTTACCTATTATTTTATTATTTTTATTTTTAGTTTGAGTTGAAGTTTCACTCCTTCGCCCAGTCTGTAGTACAGTGGCACGCTCACGGCCACCCCAGCGTCAACCAGCTGGGCTCTGGCAATCCTTCTGCCTCAGCCTTCCCAGTAGCCGGAACTACAGGCATGCACCACTATGCCCGGATAATTTTTTTTTTAATATACTGTAGAGACAAGGTCTTGCCAAGTTGCCCAGGCTGATCTCCAACCCACAGGCTCAGGCAATCCACTTGCCTCAGTATCCCAAAGTATTGGAGTTACAGGCTGAGCCACCGAGCCCGGACCATTCTTTAATTTTTAACGTGTCTGTATAATTTTGTTTTAGAGTATCTTTTATAAGTATCATATCACTGGATATGAATTATTTTCACTTTTTCACAATTATTATTATAAGTAATATATTTATTTTATCTTGGTTTATGATTTTTCTCATATTTTCTTAGTAAACATGTTGCATGTGGCTTATAGGCTTTTATGTTCTCTAGCATTTTAGAAAATAATCTAATTTCTAATTGTATTAGAGTTATCCTTGGGTTTTTCAAAATTGTGCTTTAACTTGTAATTTCTAATGATCTCAATCATAACAGAAAAGATAGATTTTAGCTCCCTTCCCAATTAGGAAGTTAGCACAGTTTCCATCTCTGTTCTGTCTTTTCCTCACTTCTGTTTTTCTCTTAATATAATCTACAATTTTACATTCAGATAAATACCATAAGTTAATATGTGTCCTCATGTACTTGCCTTGATCTGTAACCACGTTAGCCGTCGCTTTTGAGACTTACCTTCCTGTTTTCCTTGTTGTGACAACTTCCTCCACTGACACCTTCATCAGGATTTTCTTTTGGTCAGTAGAGAACAGCTTTCATCTTCCAAGGACTACACATGGATCGCGTATTTTCTGAGGTCTTGCAGACTTGAGAATATAATTTCTGTTTTCTTCATTCCCGAAGGCTCTGGGAACACAGTTCTTGAAACTTTTACCCTCACAATTTATTCCTTAAAAGATGTTGCTTCATTGTTTTCTATAGTTTTGTTTGTGGAGAATAAAGTCTTATAAATAGCATGGGCTTCAATTTTATTAGGAATCATTCATTATTTTCCTTCCTGGGTGCCTAAAACAAGTTTTCTTAATCATTGAATTCCATTTTATTTCTAGAACATAACTCGATATAGGTGTATTTTATTTTTTTCCATGAGTTTTTGCCTTTAATATAGTGAGTATTTTTATCTTAATTTGCAGGTCCTTTAAGGGGTGTTTTTCATATAAAATTTTGATTATTTTTCCATCTGGGCCATTTTTCTTTATCCCATCTATTCCACTTGTTTGTGTTTCTTTTTCTTGAGATTGCCTATAACTCTTAGATTGAGTCGTTGTCTGTGTCTTCCATGACTACTGTCTTCTTTCTGAGAATTCTCATCTTCTTCATTTTTCTCTGTTTTCAGGGAAAACTACTCAAGTATGTGCTTAAAATCCCTGATTTTGTTTTCCACGGTAAAAATTCTGGGACTAACTGGTTTTGTTGTGGATTTAATTCAACTATTGAATATTTTAAATATTTTTGAACGTGTTTATTTATCTATTATTTTATTGATGAACACTGGGGTTGTCATCAGATTTTTGCTATTACAGATTGCTATACTGTAAACATCCACGTGCATAACTTCTAGCGCACCTGTATAAAAGTCTCTCTAGGGGTACTTGTCTATGAGTGGAGTTTCTGAGTTACAATTACATTTTACTTGGCTTGTATGTCTTTTTTATCACTCATGTCTCTTTAAGTCTTATCTCACTTTCATTTCTTTTATTCTCCTTATAATTTTCAACTCCTATTCCACAGAGAAAATATTTTCTTGCATCTATAAAAGATTACAAACATCATCTAAAGTAGCTAAAACAACTTCAAGAGATATGTTTTAAATAGAGGAGTTGAAAATTATGTTCCTTTTTCCTTTTTCTTCAATTGTACCATTTTCAGTTTATGGATTTTTATTTTTTATTTTTACTCATACCTAAATATTCCTAGTTTCTTGTAAATGCTGTGATTCAGTGCAACATAGCACCACGAGTTTTCCACTGGGGATAATGTTAGGCTGGTGTACCTGCTCTTAGTTCAGAGAATACCACACATTCCAGTCAACAGTTCTGTGGCTTATATGGAGTCTTCTTCCTAAACCTTGAGTTCTGCTTTCTGTTCATCTGGGAAGTTGCAGTATATGAAAAACTGAAGTTCCTGGCAACCCTTCCTGCTTCAGGGCTCTTTCTCCCTCTGCCCTGTTGCATAATATTCTTGGAGACTGAACTCAAATCCTGGCACAGTCTGGACTGACGGTCTTAGTCTCCTTATGCTATATTTTTATCTTTTTCTTTAGCCTTAAATAAATTGGGATAAGAAGTTGGGAAAAGCTTTGCAGGGGCTGCAGACCAGTTTTGTCTTTAAAACAACAGTTTGTATGTCTCAAATGGGTTCTAAGGCAGAGAGATTTGCTGTTGCCTTAGTATCTTGAATTCTGTAGGGCACTTTGGAATTTTTATCCATATCACTCAATTAAGCAATCAATGATGAAAATGAATAATTCAAAGACTTGATCATCACGCACATTCTAGTGTATCTTTTTTTTCTTTCGAGTTCGGTGCTTCCTGCTGACCTACTTTTTTATAAAATAACACAGCAATTAGCTGGCTATGCAAATCTCACTAAACTCACATGGTGCCATCTGTTGTTGTGTGTGGTATGTTCCCCAGTGTCCATCCTAGATTGCTCTGTGGGACTCAAGGAACTTCACAGTTTTATCTTATTTTTTAAATGTTTTTCATCATCTTAGGGTCACCGTAGGGAAAATTTAAGCCATCCCCATCTTGCAGATGATCAACAGAAGGCCAAAAGCAAAGGCATTGTGCTGTCATTAGAAAGAAGGTCAAGGTCACTCCAAAAATCAAGTGTGATCTGTTCCAAATCATGTGATTTCTGGGTGGGCAGTTTCCTCCTTCCTTAGCATCCCAGCACCCTTTCCTTGTATATCACTACTTTTGAAGTGCATCTCTGCCCAGTGTTGCTCCCCCTGCTAAGACTGCTCTCTGCAAAGCATGCCTTTGCAAACATACCTTCTGGAACTCCCTCAGGATCAGAGTTACATGTTCTGTTGAGTGTGACACCCTCATATGTATCATCTTAGAAATAATATTATTCATTACATATTTTCATTCAGTAAGTTAGCAGGTATTTTAACAATCTTTGAGATACCTTTTAGTGATTGGAAACATAGTCGCTGTTTGCATTTAAAGTAGATGAGTTTGTCCAGAACATTGAAAAGATGGGTCTCCATCTCTTAGTGGAGACCTGCCATTGTAGAGGAAGAAAATATTGCAAAAACCTCTGATTTTCTATTATACTTCTGAAAGCTTCATTTTCAGTTTTTGTTTTTTAGTAATTTATGCTTGGGAGCGACACATGTGTCTTTTGTGGTTTGCGACTCATAGGTAGTTAGGCTTCATCAGCAAAAGCATTTCTATTCCTTCCGATTGAGAAACAGAAGGAGATCTAGAAAAATACAGGTTCACATATGCAATAATAAAAATATAAACAATTCACACTTTTTGTGTGCTAACTACATTTCAGGGGCTTTTCTACATACATTTTAAACTCATTTAACTCTCAGTATCCCAAATAAGGTAATTAACATTATCTTCATTTTACAGGGAAGAAAAATGCTATGACAGCTTCCTGAGATTGCACAACCTCCAGAGATCTGGTAGCCTCCTGAGACCTAACAGCCAGTGTCTCTGGGCTGGAAGCCACATGCAGGCCGACTAACATCAGTGCCTGCACATGCCCACCATGCTGTCTCCCTATGCATCATAGGCCAAGAGATTTTCCAACCCTGTTTGTGAGCTGGGTTAATGACTTTAACCAGTGGATGAAACAGGGCCCATCTCATAGGGAAGAAATGAACAGACCCTTTCTCAAAAGAACAGACACATAGAAAATAACAGTGCTGACAGGATGCACTCTGGAGATGACTTCAAGGGCTGAGTCTCTATGACATCTCTCCACATTCCTCCATTTGTTTTGCTCCACTGAGACTTGTCCAGCACCCAGGGAAACCTTTGCTCCTTGGCTTCCTTGGCAGCTCAGAAGTATAAATGTTGGGCGGCCAGCTGGGGAGGGATGGTCCAGTCTTTGTGTGCATTCCTTACAAGCACTTTCCTTTGGTTGTTCTCTGGCTCTCAGTTGGTATCTATTTCTTGGGGGATGGCAGCCCTGCAGCGTTCCAAACATCCTGATGCAGCTGACCAGACCTGGTCTCGTGGACTTGGAACAAGCTGGATTGAGTAGAAAAATTATATGCCTGTGCGTGGGCCATAGTTGTTGAGAAATAAAGTGACAAGACTAGAAAAGAGCAGTCTCTTCGTTCTGTGGTTTCTGGTTTCTAGCAGGCAGAGTCTGAGGACCAAGACCCACACAGTTCTGTGGTGTTATAGCCATAATCAGAGGTGCTCCATGACCCAGAGGCCTGGAGCACCCAGTCAAGGCACGTCACTTGGCATCTGTAATATCCCATGGTCAGGCCACAGCCTCTGTCTAGTGTCATCCTTTGAGCATTTGGGGCTGGTCTTCAGTGGCTGCACACTGCCTTTGTCTGGTCACCAGCTGCACATGCATACCTTTTGACTGGACAGCACTTATGCCTTGATAGACCTTCTCCCTCCTTCTTCATGCATGCTTTGTGTACCATACTTTTTTTGGTGAACCATACTTTTAAAGTGAACTCCTACCCATTGCTTCTACTAGACTTTATGCTTTTTTAAAGCTCACTGGTTCTTGTTATTCTGTTTGATATTAACCACAATGACCGGCACTTTCTGGGCCATAATAATTGCTAATGCATTTGAGGTGTAAGTGAAAGACTCACAGTGCTGGGGGAACACACTTCTCTGCTTCTTGTTTTTCTATCAGGAAGGAAACAGAACAGTGGGTAATCCTCAAGGTAGCAAGGCTGCGATGTCAGCTTAGGAAGGAAGCACATTGTGTCTCCCAGTCCTCAGGGCACAGAAGCTCCCCAGAGTTGTAGGAGTGTGTGGGGAGACTGTGGACCGGTCCTGCTTCTTAGGGACAGGGAGAGGAAAGGAGATCCTCATAAGTTCACTTTCTATAAAAGAAGTGAGGCCAGCATCCAGGGTGTGGGGAGACAGACATGGGCTCTCCTACCTGAGAAGTGTCCAGGAGACACACACTAGGAGATGCCCTGGGCACTGGGCTCTGACCCCTGGCAGCAGCACCCTATCTGCCCAGGAGTTGAGAAATGGAGGGAACTTGTATATATTAATTACTCACCAGTGCCAACTAGAATATTTTAATAGGTCCGCCTCAACTTTGAGGGCCAAGCTGCTTAGACTGAATTCCGGTCTGCCACACAATGGCCAGGTCGTCCACCTCCTAGGGTAGTCAGGAGAATGAAAAAGGAAACAGGCTCTTACAAACACCAAAGATACAGTTCAGTGTGTGGCAAATAACATAGAAGCATGTGTTACATTGAAAATGTGAACGTTATTTTCCAAGAATCCATGTTTTTTTGTAGCAGTTTTATGTAGTTCATTGCAATTCATAGCTGGTGGGAAAGGCTGATCATCTACACACCCTACAACTCAGAAACACCTCTCCTGGGTGTGTGTCCAACAGAAACTTACATGTGCCATTACCAAATGCATGTACCAGAAGATTCACAGGAGAAATCTACAATGGCTCCAAACTGGGAACCACCCAAATGCCCCCAACAGTGAAACGGGAAAATACTTTGTTGTGTATTCACACAACAGCGTGCCACACAGCAATGGAGACAATAGCTCTGCCTCTACTTGTGACCACAGGGATGGATCTCATAATCATGTAGAGAGTCAAAAGCCATACACACAATATAACACATACTGTATAATCCCATTTACACAAAGTATAAAAAATAGGCATAATGCAGTACTGTTGGCCATCAGGATCATCGTTACCCTTGTGTGCAGGGAGGCCCCAGGGGCTGGTAGTGCTCTGCTTCTTCATCTTGGGACTTGGTACACAGCAGTGTTCATTCTGTGGAAATTCACCAAGTTATGGTATGTTTAGGGTATATGTACATTTCATGTGAAGGTTACATTTCAATAAAGCATTTAAAAAAGTGATGTGTGAATGAAATCAAAGTAAGCCGGGCTTGGTGGCTCAGCCTGTAATCCCACGCCTTTGGGAGGCTGAGGTGAGTGGATTGCCTGAGCCCGCGGGTTCGAGACCTGCCTGGGCAAGCGAGACCTCATCTCTACAATAAATCAACTACAGGCGTGGCAGCGCGCGCCTGTAGTTCCAGCTACTTGG